>JAZAYU010000716.1:0-114753 GCA_038501625.1 Corbicula japonica | reverse complement strand
TAAAAGATTTGTTTAATTTCCTTTTAAAACATCGGTTCATTTTAAAATGAAATTCTAATAAGAACATATTCTACTTTTTTGTTCTACATGTTTGTTTATCTTATTGTTTTGCTTACGCATTTGGATGCACACGGGAGGTAGAACTCGATAAATTCTAGAGACATCTACAAAAATAAAATAAGACTTCAATCTTGTGTTTACGCTGTGAAATTAGAAAACTTATAATTTGGCTCTTAGACGTAACTTTATTGTTATTTTTTACTTACTATTATAAATGTTTGTGTTTAAAAATTAAGTCACTACAGGTTTAAGATGTATGGGTAAGCTAGACCTGTTTGTATGTTTACAAACCATATCATGGGGCCGGATGCGTTCTTTGTTATCTTGTATCAAATACAGCCTTAAAGTTTGGTTATTTTTCGCATGAAAAAATGTCCGTTTTGCAAACTCAAAGCTGATTAAAACATAAATGTTTCTTTTCAAATTAAAAAATTTCATATTAAACTTGCTCAGAATATTAGACTTCGTTTACCTGTTTGCGTACAATTTGTATGAAGCGGAGTGTTGTAAGTATTTGAGACTAGGCGCCTGATGATTACGTTTAAGTTACTGCTATCCGATAAAATATGTTTATGGTTAACTTATTTATTTAATCTCGTTGGAGTGTAGAACCAAACTTTCACTAATTAGATGAAATAATGTAATAACTATGTGTGATTGAAAGGGGGTATTTATTTCAAAATACCATACAATTATAAATTTTAATATTATTTTTTCTTATCTGTGCGGCGAGAACGCCCTGAAACACATGGAATACTAAAGCAATTGAATAAAAAGAAATGAATTGGAAGAAATATTTGGAACCAATAAGAGAGGATTAGGTAAGGGAAGAGAGGGAAGAATAAAAAAAATCATTGGCTTCTTGTTCCACAAACGCGTAGAAGAATTGAACCATATGATTCGAATCTCGATTCTGATTGGTTCTCACATTAAAATAAGGTATATCAACATCAAATGTACATGGTAATATTAACATTTCAAAACGGATGATAAAAAAGAAGCAAAAATATTTAATATGCATAAAGTGTTTATGTTTTGTGTTCAATCCCGTGGGAGTGTAAGACACAACTATCACTAGACTTAGTAAGGAAAAATAATGTATTAACTCAGTATGATAGGAAAAAGGTATTTATTTTAAAATACCATAAAGTTATAAATTTAAACATTTTTTTCTTATCTGGACGGCAAAAAACGCCACCAGGAGAAACAGCCCAGATGAAAGGTGTAAACATTGGCAAGGGATTGGACATATTTGAACAAATTATTATTATGTTGTAAATGTCAAAAGTAAATGTGACACGGAAGAGAAATCAAACGATAAATAACACTGTATATATGTTACAGTGTATACATGTATATAATGTCACGCACATTCCTAAAGAATGTAGAAAACACAAAATCAAATCACCTTTCAAAGATTCAAGTTTACATGTTTTTTATAATTATTACAAGACACTGTCCGATTTTCTCAAAAGTGTTTACCTTTAATTTTATGAATTTTTAAGCACTCTAGATAGACATTGTCCGCTTCTAGTGAAGACAACGTCTAGCTTGATGCTGAAACTGTGTAGATAAACCGCTGATTATATCGATACGTGGACAAATGAATACATCGCTGTAACTCCTACAAAAACTAATTACGACCATGGCAAGAATCGAATCTAATACGATCAGAAATGATAGCCTAGACGGACTATGGTTATTTACGGGGTTTTTTTTGCTATTTAATTAGCTTTAAATTAAATTCAGTAAAATTAGTCTCGAGCACATTGTCCTTGACAAAACACTCGTTACTAAATGTCTTATTTTGGGACATTTCGAATCGACGTGTTTAATAAATAAACGCTTTGAAAGTAAATGAGCACGATACATTTATCTGTGTACATACTGAGTTGCACTCAACCCGGGGCTAGATGACGTGAACAGTACTTCTATTGAACATTCTATATCAAACCGAGCAAAAAGGTTTGGTAAGGTTTTCGGAAGTTGTCCTGTTTCTTAATTTATATCGGTGTGGATAATTGATGGTTTTCACATTTTGCCTTGCGAACAAATATGTGTATTTGCATGCTTAATTTAATCAACTTAATTAAATAAATAGATGTATCATTCAGAACACTATTGTTGTCGAATGACAGAGATTCTTTTAAGTCAAGAAAATCACCCCAAAAAGATTTTTGGATCATACTGTATAATGCATCTTGAGCCCCTCAACAATTGATCGTTGCATACCTTTATTCCGGCTACACGACGATGACAGCAGTTAAAACATGAAATTTAATGAAGTATTTCTATGAAAATCTCTAAACGAACTTTCATGTTTTTATAGTGAAGATTTTTTAAGAAATCTTAGAAAAAAACCTTCTTTATGTATCGATTACACAGTAATCCTTAAACGTGATCTTAATTTCAGGTGTTCAGGTCTCCACCAATACAATGTTTAATTCCGTACTAGACGTCATTGTCTGGAAAGATGGAAACACGTGAATAAAAGATATATATGGCAAGAATATACCTTTAGAGGTGTGTGTTTGATGAAAGTATAACATTCTCTCTCATTTATCTCCTTTAAAAAAAAAAATAGCGTCATATAAAATATTAACTAGAAATATCTTGTAAGCCTTTGACAACTGGTTGATACAAATGTATTATGATTGATGCTAACATGCATAACGAGAGCGATTTCAGGCATTAAACGCCAAATGACTTTCAAGGCATTAAAGCTTATCTTATTAATGAGAAATATGATACTTTTCCAGTATATTGAACAAAAACAAGAAAAAATCGTCGCCACGCGCCGAAAAAAAGGTTTTCATTTAATACTTATACTTTTGTAAAGAAAATATCTGATATGAAGAAACTGAACTTCTATTTTTAGCAACAATGCTTTTGTAAAGAAAATATCTGATATGAAGAAACTGAACATCTATTTTTAGCAACAGTGACTTTTATCTTGATCACAGACTTCTGAGTAGAAATCCCGAGTTGTGTCTTGGTATATGCTACCCAAAGAAAGTTTGGTGTCAATAGATCACAGCTGACCCAAGTAATAAGGAGAAACCTAAGTTTCTATTTTTTAGCAAAAATGACACAGACCTTTATCACAGACACCTGGGTATCAATCCTAAGTAGTGTCTTGATATAAGCTACCCACAAACCAAGTTTGGTGTCAATAGGCCAAAGAAAACTCAAGCTATTGAGCAGAAAGTGAATTTCTAATTTTTAGCTACAGTGACCTTGGGTAGCAATCTCAAGCTGCATCTTGATATTAGATACCGACATTAAGTTCGGCGTAAATATACCACAGCAAACTCAAGTTATTGAGGGAAAACTGAATTTCTATTTTTAGCAACAGTGACCTTGACCTTGATCACAGATACCTGTGGCAATCCCAAGCTGTCTTTTGATATCAGCTACTCATATACTAAGTTTGGCATCCAGAGGTAAAAGCAAACTCAAGTTATTGAGGGTAAGCTGAATTTCTATATTTAGCAAATGACCTTGACCTTTATCACAGACACCTGGGTAGCAATCTCAAGCTGCCTGTTGATATAAGCTACCCACAAACCAAACTAAGCGTCAACAGGCAATTTGGCATCAACAGATAACATTCACGAAATACTTAACAAAAAATCTAAGTCAAAAAGGGGCATAACTTTTGCAAAACACAGTCAGGGGTTATGAAACTTGACCTGATAATTGGTACTGTGATGTCAAACAATTATGTAAAGTTTCAAAGCTATACCTTGAATGGTAACTGAGAAAAACACAACTTTCACAAAAAACTTAACAAAATTTCTAAGTGAAAAAGGGGAATAACTTTGTCAAAATAAGTCAGGGATTGTGAAACTTTTCCTCATAATTGGTATTGAGATGTCAGATAACTATGTTAAGTTTCAAAGTTGTACCTTAAACGGTTACTGAGAAAAACACAACTTTCACAAAAAACTTAACAACATTACTAAGTGAAAAAGGGGCATAACTTTGTCAAAATACAGTCAATACAGTCAGGGATTGTGAAACTTGTCCAGATAATTGGTTTTGAGATGTCAGACAACTATGTTAAGTTTCAAAGTTGTTCCTTAAACGGTTACTGAGAAAAACACAAATTTCACAAAAAAAACTTAACAAAATTTCTAAGTGAAAAAGGGGCATAACTTTGTCAAAATACAGTCAGGGATTTTGAAACTTGTCCTGATAATTGGTATTGAGATGTCAGACAACTATGTTAAGTTTCAAAGTTGTACCTTGAACGGTTACTGAGAAAAACACAACTTTCACAAAAAACTTCACAACATTTCTAAGTGAAAAAGGGGCATAATTTTGTCAAAATACAGTCAGGGATTGTGAAACTTGTCCAGATAATTGGTTTTGAGATGTCAGACAACTATGTTAAGTTTCAAAGTTGTACCTTGAACGGTTACTGAGAAAAACACAACTTTCACAAAAAACTTCACAAAATGTTGACGCCCGCCCGCCCAACCGCCCACCCGCCCAACGACATACCCCAATCTAATAACCAGGATTTTTCTAAAGAAAACCTGGTTAAAAATAGCAATCGCACAGCGACATCAAGGTATTTTTAAAGTATCGCCTATGCCAAAACTGTTTTATAGTTTCTGCTTTAAGCTATTGATATTAATACTTTAAAACATAAAATGATATCAGTTTCCAGTGATGCCGACATAATGTTCTTCTTTTTTTTTTAATTTATTGAGTCATGTATTGAGTTCGTTTGAAGTTATCATTTCTTTGACTTTAACATCTTTTTGCAGACTTAAAGCTTAATCTTATAAGAATAAATATATTTCCACATCTTTATGAGACGTTTAGTACTTTCATTATTTTCTAATTAAAATGGTTTGCTGAAAGGAGTAGAACAAATATAGAAACAAGTTTACCATTTAAAAACGTTAACAAATTGTATACAAAGATTTTATAACTATAAATAAGGATACAGCAATAAGTAAATATTAAATATCAAAGGAAAATAGTGATACTGTAATTCAGCAGTATTATTCCATCTGCTGCACTGCATGAAAATTGGCGGACGTAAATGCTAAAATTAATTGGCAATGATTTCTGCAATGAGGCGGCATAAGAAAACAGATCTCCCCGAGCAAATATGTCAGTAATGTTCTCAGTATAAAATCCATTATCGGTATCACATAATGGTGATCACGTTCATCGATGTTATCCGCGCCTATTTAGGGTAGTCCCGTCTAGCTCGTTTGGTAACGTGGTCAAAGTTTTATGGCTTGGCGCTGTCAACGAACGGGTTCAATTCCCAGTGCAGGATTAGATCATATCATTTAAAAGTATCTAATACCTGTAAATAAGGAATACAATGCTTTTTCGTTTCCTTTTCATTTGCATTAATGGAAAATATTCACCCAGCCAGGTTCTCATATGAGTAATTAAAGTACTTACTCTCACCGGTGTTTGTTTAGTTCTGCTTGAGTATGATATTATCATATTAAGACATATTATATTACCGGTGTTAATGGCTTTTTTTACAGGATTTATGTTCTAATCGTCGTTGTATTAACTTTAAAGTATTGAGTCCCGCTTCCTGTTATCTTTTTTATATTTTTCTTTCGGATACACACAATGTTTGTCTGAGAACGGTACACCGCTGATCAGGAAATTGCTAAATATCTAAATTGAGTTAGCCATGACCTCCATCGTATGCATGACATCAGTTGGGGCTTTATCAGTATGAACCGTTTACATGCCTTGCTTATTTTGAGAGTAGACGTCGTGTGAGGTTCAAACTAATTATTGCCCATGAAGAAACAATAGGGGCCTTCAAAGCGTCCACATTTTCGCGTTCAATGTCCCCTGAAATACCCTCATTCTTTTTTCTCGTTCATAAATTAGAAATGCAAAGATATTATTCTGTTTTGAAAAAAAATGAACAGATGGAAAACGGCAGAGTTTAGAAAAGAGAGTTTAATAATACCTTAAAATGATGTCCAATTACTCCGATATTATAAAATATATTACGGTTTATTAAGCGTATACTCTTCTTACCTTAAATAAAAATGATATATTATAATTTTAACTTTCTTTCTTTAATTTCTTTTTATTGCCATTTTAATCGCAACACGATTTACAAAACAATGACGATATTTGATCGAAGTGATGAGGTAGAACTCAACAGCTTAGTATTGTTGTCTAAAAGATGAAATGGAGTTTCTAAAAATTTCTATAAAAATCCATGCTATTCAGCAATTTTGCGATTGCAAGGTTGTTCCAGAGTTTAAAACAGTTCGCGGTTAATCCATCCAACAATATCACCTAATGCATATTCAATGGGGTTAACATCAGTTGACTTTAGTGGTCTCGACACTGAATGAATTATATTGTTACAGAGAATGTCAATTGTAGATTACACAGTTTGGGCAGTTCCGCAGTATTGCATTAGCCCACACCTCGACTGTGTTATAATAGCAGAATAACGAGCATTTTATTTTGAAAATTAACGGCTTTCATATTGCAGACATCTTTGCAGTCCAATAGTGTTTAACAAATTATGTTTATTTTATGACAAATCATAACAAAGAGTTTTTTAAATACTGTAGTATTTTGGCAAGAATTGTTTAAATACTTATTTGTTAAACATTTCTGGGATATTAAACGAACTATACACATGAATGCATAGCAAAGTAAAAGTATCAGACAGAGATGGGAAAGTTTAAATTGTTCTTTATTTTGACTGTTCGTGACATGGTAGATTTGTTTTTCTAACTCGACAGAAAAATTAATCAATTTCCGAAAAAACAAGACTTTTGTTTTAATACTATATTTAAATTATATAAAATAACTTATTTTAATATACATATTGGTAATGTATACTTATAGATCAGGTCGAACAATAAAGGTTCGTCTGGGAACCATTTTCCATTATGCTTTCATCTCATTGCCCAAACGTATTACACCCTCATAGTTATAAGAGTTATTGCACGCTTAGGAAATCAATTCAAGATGCACACCATTAAATTGTGCTTGGTGGAAAACATTTCCGACAATTCCAACTTATCCAGTTATAGAACAGTGTTTATATTGAGCAGTTTCCAGAGATTTTAAATTCCTACATGCAAAGCATTGCCAAACATAACTAATCGGAGAAACAGAACTAAGGTCATTGGTATAGTAATACTATTCTCGAAGTGTTATATTTTATTGAAATTTAAAAGAAACGGACGTAGATGACTAAAAGTGTTGAAGTTTATTTAATGGATTAAACAGCGAGACATTATGATGAAACCTATGGACAAAAGGCTCGAGTTTGTGAGCACAACTAGTTAGAAATGAAACTCATTTCTAATTACGTGTTCTTTTTAATAAAACTTTACTTTGCCACTGACCGTTTCAAGAATTTTAACATATCGTGTTCCCAGCTTTTCCTAAAAAAAACTGTGATGTCTTTTTGAAATTAATCAAATTATAAACTCATGTTTTGTTGTTTTTTTCATATCTACTTTAATGGCTGTGTGGAATGGCTTATACATTGGGCTTTTGCCGATAAGCCAACTGTATTTTATTTATTTGCAGTCCAGCATACATTTTAGCACCATATTTTGCAATACATAATGTCATCAACGAAGTTCAACTGTTTATGACCTCAGCTTTTATTGAGTCGTTACTGACATTTACCAAATTTATTAGAATGTCATTGTGTTTCTTCATCGTTATTGTTATTCAGGCAACTAATATAATTTAAAAAACACCCACATGAATTCGATGTTAGTTAAATAATGCATACTGTTTACCGTTGATTAACGTTAAGACAGGACAGCATATGCCATTTATCATTATGTCAAACAGTATCAAGGCTTATTATAAAGATCCCAGGGTGAGTATTATCGAATGTCTCTATCGCACGTTGAAGGTCTCATTAACTTGGTTATTAATATGATCTTGCTGCGCGTGTCAAAACACGGTTCCGTTGTTTGATTGAACCTCTTGACCTACTTTAAGAGGCTTCGTAAAAACATTCACTAAAATTCTCTGTGAAAAAATTCCATGCATAATCAATTTTAAATGAAGACAATATTATTAAATTGTCTTCTGAATGCTTGTTTTTTTGGATTAAGTATATCATAATCGTCATTTGCATGGAGTCAGTTAAAGGCCTTGTACGGGATGCCAATAAATCTAGTTAATGGCTTTGTGCGGCATGCTAATAAATTATATAGAAGATAGTTTCGTTTTTTTTTTCTCAGGGAAATATTAATTTGAATTCACGAGAAAACACTAGAAAGAAACTGATATTTTCACGAGTGGCTTAACCATTTTTTGATGTTTACGAGTGAAATCAAATTGTAAGTTCACACAAATAAATAATTTTTGCTTTTTTATGTTTCTTTTTAAACAAATCTAACAAAAGGTCGGTAATAAGTTAAAAATATTTTTGCAAAAACAATAAAAATTGTATTTATATGTACTTTCAAAACTGTGACAGTGAAATTCATAATGTTTTTTTCTGAAAAAGAAAACTCTACATTTTACAGGAAAACATAAAATACCTTATGTGTTGCTTTTATTTCGCGTATTCAATGTGGTGGTGTTGTTGTTTTTTTCCAAACGCAGATTTAACAACAAAACATTATCAGTGGAATTCATGTCTGAAGTCAAGTTTTCCAACGAGTTTTCCTGTGAATTACGGACATCATCAATAAAAGGGCAATCTGCTTTTTTTTAAAATCCGAATTAAATTCCGGTGACTTGGTACAAATTTTCATTACACAATCAAGTGACAAAAGAAGTCTGACAATAAAAACACGATGAAGAAATTAGAAACAAAAGCAGCTAAATCTTAGGTAGCAAAGAATGCATGTACATGTAGGAATACATTATTTAAAAAGTCGCGTTAAATTACTACGTAACTTGTAACAACAAAACCTACAATAACTTTGTAGGGTAGCTTGAAATGTAATATTATATAAAATTACCAAATAAATATTAAAGTAAGTACAAAAAAGTAAAATATGGATATATCTATTTAGGATAAATAAACTCTCCACATACTTTCAGTGTATAAATAAACCAGAGAACATGCGTGGAAAATTAGATTAATGGGGGCCTACCGATATACAGAGTTATCTCCCATTGAGAGTGGTTTCCCTTGCCGATTGGGTAGTCCGGTTTAGAGGCGGTAATAAGAAAAGCGTCAGAAGTGTATATAAAAAGTCTCAAATTGCTTCCAAAGTTTAAATGCATTGTCGAATAAACAAAGTGAAACCGGTATATCAGGAATGAAACCATTATCTTTGAAAAATGATTTTCGGTTAACAACTTATATCTTTTTCAAACATGCACTAAAGTATTCGGCCAGTCACCGTTAAGTCTTGCAAACAATGCTAATTAAGTGGGCCTGGTGTTTTATGACTATGTTACGTAATCTAATTAGCAAGACAGGGGTCTTACCAGCTGGAGGTGTGATAAAGGCGTTTTGAAGTTTAGATGTTGACACTGTAAGAGGTTGAAAAAGTTGGATCTTGGGGGTACAAGTGTTGTTTTAAGAAATTGACTAGGGATTAAATATGCTATTAATTGTTGCAATGTCGTTTGAGACCCGAGACATGTTTATTTGATTTTTGCAACCTAGTGCTCCAAACTGAATTGAAAAAAGCCCTCGAGAAGAATTTACTCAAAAATATATTTATTTTATGAAATAAAATTGATTGTAAAACAAACTAAGCTAAAAATTCAGAAATAAAGAGGAAAACGTGAAAACATTATGAAACCATGTTTGAATATGTTCTAAATGATATAAGAAAGAACTTTTTTTAGAAAGAGAGCAGCACATTAAAAAAAATACGAAGAGGGGACAAACTTGTGAACCAAATGGGGTGGATTAAATTTGTAGGAAAAGGCTCAGTAATTAATAATCTTTTAATTCCTTTAAAAATGTATCATCGGCATGAAAGAACATGCATAAAAAGGGAACGGTCGTTATATTGGCGCACGTCAAACTTAAACTTAAATCATATACGAGTATTATAACTTTAATAATTAACTACCTTTTCTAAGGTTTACTAACTTTTATCTTTCTCAAACCTGCCTTTTTGAGCATAAGAAATGCGTAAACTCTTAATTAGTTACGGGGTCGAACATAACGATGTTGAACACAAACCGCTTAAGCTTACTATAATGGTTTGAAGAGAAATATTATGTGGTGCCCTTTTAAAACTATCTAGTTTCCAATTCAGTGATAATAATCAAACGTTATTAGGCATATTGCTGATCTCTAACCAACTAGACCCTATTAAGTATAGGTTATAGTTTATTTTGAGGCTTGTATGAAAATTAAACGGTCAGGCCCAGTCGAAATTATTTGTAACTGACAAAACAGTCGCCTCTAAATAACCATATATGGGTATAAAAAAAATAAATAGTCAAAGTGAAAGTAGTTTTGTCATTCAATGGCCCGTAAACATACTGAGAGAATATTTTAGAAAGTGAATTATGAAATTTCTTTATCTGAAAAAACCATGTGAACATTACTGATTCTCTGGAAAAGAACATGTGTAGCAGTCTGTCATTGCTTTGAGTAACAAGGTTTCAACCATGAAGTTCCATTTTACCCTTTATTCATTAAGAAAAAATTTATAGCAAGGTAAAATAGTTTATTTCCGGATCAACGGGCTCATCCGTGTAGTTTGATCACGACTTACACTTCTCCCTGATAGATTCACTAAGTTATTTGTGACAAAAGTGTAAAATACTGATCAGATGACATTGATTTAATAGGTGATCTTGATCTAAACTGGTCGCCTATGTGATAACAGACATATATATGAAATAAAGAGTTAAGAAATTTAAGAAGATTATCATAAGCCAAACAAGTCAAAGCTAAAATATTTATAAGATTTTCCTTTTTCAGACTTTCCAAGTCACGCCTAATTGAACACTGTAGAAGATCGTCGACGAACTATACATGTTTATCAATAAATGTTCGAACAATATTATGGAGGAAATCGAGCTATGATAAACACATTTCAGACGCGCGACTTTATGAGAATTAAGGTTCGAAATATTTGAAAAATACTGCATTGTCATTGGCTCAAAAATAATTTCAACCATTATGACGTATTTAAAAGGACCATGGATGACTACTGCGCTATTATGTTTTAATTTTCATTCTCAGACCGGAACTACCCAGTAACAGGTGCGCGTTGCAAACGGAGGTAAGTTAAGACAGAATATTGAGATAACTCCGTATATCGGTAGGACCCCATTAAAAAGACAATTCAAAAGTTAACAGTAATGAGATCTCGGGGATCGCCTTCTCGAAATCCTTAGTGACAAAGCAATTTACCGCTGGGGATTTACAAAATGTTCCAAGTGCAGCAACTTCACCCATATCACGTGAGATAGTCAGGTACTCATGTAAACACACACTTATAAGTTGCCTTTGTAAAATATACCCAACCCATCCGTATAATCTACACTGATTCACGCGCCATTGCAAACAAACACATGAACCATATACATGTACAGCGTATGACTGTCAGTTATGATGGCAAACCGAACGTTCATCAAAGGACCATAAAAATGGCATTGAAATGAAAAACCGCAATGAAGGTTACATTTTTACCGTCATATGCCTACCATCTTTAAGAGTGAATCAAACTTTGTACTTTTTACTTCAATCCTTTAATATTCAGTTGCGCTTAGCCCGAGGGTAAGCGTGCTAAGTAACATTCATTGCGGCCATAAACTGGTGGGTTGGAGTTTTTTCAACACCTCAACTTGTACTTGTTTGTTCATACGAGAACCTGTAGGGGTAAGTGCGAGGTTGGTGCACTCCAGAACCTGGTTTAAACCTCAAATGTCATATTGAATTAGCGGTAACCCCTAGGGTTCTCATTTGTGTAAATGATTGTGTTGTCCGTTTAAAATTGGTCATTTTATTTACGATGCTCTCTCTCTTCCTCTCTTCTTCTTGGCTTTTGTTCCTGTGTCTTCTGCATATGTGTGCATATATATTTTTCAATTAAACCAAACGTGCAGCATTCTCAGTTTTGTCGTGTTTAGTTGCTGGCAATGTTACAATTTCGTCGTTTTTGATTACATTCGTCGTTGATGCAGTATCTCGAATTCTTATTTTAAACTTTTACATACAAACACTATTTATGTGATGTAAGATCAAAGACTAATGTTTATAGGGGGGGATTAGAAGAGTTTTGCAGATTTGCAAAAAAAGGTCATGTGTTTATAAAATGATCGATTTCAAACAAGATACAAAATAATTGACAAAACAAGAGAGCTTGGGGGTTACCGCCCTGGAACGGTCAGTGCAAAACAATTTGCCACTGGTGGTTTAAACCATTATCTATGGTGCAGCATCCTCACATGGCATGTTTTGACTATATATTAATATAGTTACATAGTCATTAAGCATAGTGGGCTTTTGTTGCTTCGTATTTTCTTCTATGAAGCATTTAGTTATTCATCTACGTCGGTTACTAGGTCGGATTTGAGTGGTTATGTGCAATATCAATATCTAGAAATTAAAAATATATAGCTTATTTTCTAATACTTTCACATAGTGAAAACGTTAACTTCTTTTGCAAGTTAATATCGTTTTTCTTCTTCCTGTTTTACACACAAGATAACCATTGAAAACGTTGACTTCTTCTGCAAGTCAGTATCGTTTTTCTTATTTCCTGTTTTACTTTGGATTTGCATTATAATGCAGGAAGAGATCAAGACGAATGCATTATCCACTTATGCTCCAGACAGTGAATTAAAAGACAATAACATGGAAACGTCAATTTTACCGGCACAGAACCTGTCAAAAAGAAGATACAGAATTAAATAAATCTCTCATGGAAAAATATGTTGCTTTGTTGTAAATTGCCATATTTTTTTTTTTGGGGGGGGGGGGGGGGGCGCGTCTCAGATCGCCCCTTATTGTATCTGTTTATTTACTTATGTTGTTTCCTCGTAAACTAATGTAGTTTGATTATTTGTTGTCATTTTTACCCCTGCTGTTCTATAAATTGTCAGTTTTGCCATCGTGGTGTCTGTTTTTCTGTAAATTTTCGATTTTAAGGGTATTGGTTTAACCATTTTAAATATCTTGCTCCTTATAATATGTAACTTTGTGTATGGCTATTCTCAACAAATTTTACTTCAATTAATTTACCTGCTAACCACACACCTCTGATCATCAACGTAAAGATTATATTGTATGAACAGTATTTCGCATCTATTTCCACTTCGTAATTTGCAATCCTAAAGTTTACAAATACGTGCCAAATTTTAACCAAAATGCAACTATCGAACAAGAATAATAATTTCCGCAACTTGAATGTAAACAAAAAGTGCCCTTCACCTTCATCTTAATTCAAATTGTGTAAACACGTATGTTTAAACATATAAACAAAAATGCCAAGACGAAAAAAAAACCGTAAAATTGTGCCTATATGTTGAACATTTTAAAATAAATTCAAAATCTATCGAGGTCATACAGAAGGAATACAAATAACGTTAGCAATGAGTTCATTTACTTGTCTGAATTAGAATTCTTCGAATTCGAAAAAAATCGCAAATTGCATGCATTATAATTCTATAAATTCCGTCTTCGGATAGATGACAAAAACAAGTTGATTGTGCCAAATACGACAAAATGTTGAATCGTCTGCAATATTGTAATCTTTATTAATCAGTGTGAGTTTATAGATGTAAGGAACCTGCTTCTGTAATATTTCTTAACGTCTTTCATAAAAGATGCCTATTTAAAATATTAAAATTTTTTTGAATTTATAGAATCTTTTCAGGAGTGTCCCTAAAAAGCAACAAATAAATAAAACTTTATTGTTATTTCGGTTGAATCTCGTTTCAGAAGTTTAGTGAACTCGTCAAGAATGCATTTTCTTGGAACAGTTTAATCGGTCAAATTTCTGACTGAACGGTGATCATTGACATCATCTTCTCATTTGAACAAACGAGGTTGGTAAAATAAAAGACCAAACGCAATATTTTTAAACCACACACTAAAATGAAGGAAAAGCTGACAATTGTAGATCATACAGGTTCAGACAGCGATCCAACTACCGCGCGGCCACAACGCCTATCATCATAAATCTAAGCCTGCTAACAAACTACCAAAATGGATGTGAAACCCGTGACTGACTGATACATGTTCTTATGTCAATTCTGACTTTTTTTATATTGTGACTTGCTACACAGCAAAGAAATGGCTTTTATAATTTATAAATCAGGAGATATCACGGAAAGCTTGCTAGACTGATCAACCTCTCTTCTGTGTAACAGCTAGAGATGCATATGTTCACGACAAAGCTTTTAGCTGTATTGCATATCAAACAATTATCGTCGAGAGAAAAAGTATGATGCGCTTATCGAGTTCAAGAATGCTCGAAAATAACTTATCCTTAATTTCGAACAGAAAAATATTTAAATAATTACAATCTAAATTGTTAAAAATTGTTTTCAAACAGGAAAAATCTTTCAGTAATTTAAAGGTAAATTGGAAAACCTTGCTTTCAAACGTTACTGTTATTGTCATTGAAATGGTAACAGTGAATGATCTCCATAATAAGTGGAACATTAGGCTATATATCTACTTGAAAATAGTAACCTGCTGATGCGTTTATATACAAATGAAACAACCCGCCTCAATTTACGTTCATAACCAAAAAACATGATCTTAAGAACCAGAAACGTACAAGTAAGTTACGACTTTTTGTGACTGTATGAAGAAATTTTGCTCAGATAAAATGCACACATTATAAATTGGTCAAATCGTAGACACGATGTCTGTATAAAACTCTAAACCAATTTTAAGAGACTGGAAAAGATTAATAGCTGAAGGAAAACTGCAGAATTCAATTATATTAGAAATACATTTTGCTCCCTTTGTATGACAAATGAGTATGAAAAAATCATGTTTACGTCATCGATTTCAATAAAAGCTTGATCAAGACATCCAGACTGAAAGATGGGATAATAACAGACAAAACAGTTTTAAGTGATTTCTAAAGTTTCTATAACAAATAAAATAGCCAGCGAATTTACATTCTATGTAAAGATTATCGCGCATTTTATGAGATCAAACATATTATTTCCTTGCGCAGTATAAGAAACAGATAAAAAACAAACACACAAACAAATAATAGATATATTATATATTCTCTTTATTTCCACATTTCTGTGATTATAACAATAAACAATTAACATATATACATGTGCAGATGAAATATAAGTATGAAATATAAATATAAGATATACAATATTTGATATAAAGAGGTGAAACATGAGAAATGAGGGTGAGATACAACATGGTATTTGATAGTTAACAACATAAATATATACAGGCAGCTGAACATATTATATATTGCATATGCATGACAGATGACTTTTGTTTTATTTATATAAAATGAATGTTACGACATTATTTAACATACATAAATCAATAGACAGGCCAATCTCTGCTATATACGTGTACCACTTACAAATAAAAACTACCTCTCAATAAAAGCCAGTTCTTTTCCACGGACAACTTGAACAATTATTCAAACTAGGGATTGAACAAGTTAACCCGTGAACAAGGACAACCTGCTTTCAACGACCTCTTTAATTTGAATGAAAATGGTCTTTGAAGACAGGCTTGACTTTCATAATTAGTGTTCATTCTCAACTGCAAATTGAATGCATTGTAAAACAAACTTAATGGCTATTCTAAGAAAGTGTTTGTTGATGTTCTTATCAAGCGTGAATTTTAATCGTCTACCAATCATTATTTGAAATTTAGTTTCGCTAGATTCTGAGTTTAATTCATAGATAACGCTGGTACCAAACTTTTGTTGAATTTTATGGTAAAATAATTGCCTTTCCTCTTCTAGTTTAGTGCATTCCGTGGTACAGTGTTTAAGAATTTCATTTCCAATAAAGTCGCATAATTTGCATTTTTGAACATTTTTAATTGTGTTTACCCAAATTTTACTTATTATAAAAGCATCTGAAAGACTTTCGAAATCAGTGGCACTTTCCCACAGAATAGCCTTTTCGATATTTGTATGTAAAAATCGAAATCTCGAGAAATCATTGTCAGATGACATTCTGTTCTTCCAGTTTTCTGTATATATTTCTAAGACTCTAGAGTAACAGATTTTTTTCCACGATTGTTTGTTCTCAAAATGACCCGAGTAGATGTAGTCGATAAGATATGTCGTTAAATTATATTTAGTGAGAATGTTTACGATATCAGGAATAAAACCTTTTTGTTTGTTATTTGTGGACCACACAAACTGGGACAACCTTATGTTAAAAATACGTTTAGTGAGGCAAGTATAGGGCATGTTACATATCCTCGCTAAGAAGCAAAGTTTTCTAAGTTCTATTCGAGATGCAATATCTTTCCATCCCAGCATACTTAGACACATATCGGTTCGTGTTCGGGTTTTAAAATGTTGAACATTTTTTGCCGCTAACCGCAAAAACCTTTCTAATTTATCAAATTCGTTTTTAGTTAAATTCGACCATAATTCGCAGCCAAAAAGAAGTGTAGGGATACAAACTGCGTTAATAAGAGATGCTGATACAAGTGGGTTAATATACTTTGAATTTATGTGCATTGACATCAAAGAATAAAGGGCCGATTTACCCCTTTTCAATGCATTATTCACCTTATCATTGTCGTTTAGCTTATTGTTTAAATAAATTCCCAAATGCTTTGTTTCGTTTACGTATTCTATTTTATCCTGCCCGAGGGTAAATGTAAATTTTGATTTATTTTGTTGATTTAATTTGTTTCCAAAAACCAGGACGCCACTTTTCGACGGATTAATTAAATAACGATATCTCTGGGTATATGAGAAAGTAATATTTAACATTGATTGCAAGTTCGCCGGAGAGAGCGCGGATAGGGCGACGTCGTCCGCTAGAGTAGTGTTACCGGTTACAAGTCCCGCTATAAATGTTCCTAGTCTGCTACTTTCAAGTTCGGTTAATAGTTCATCGATAAACAATTTATATATCCAAGTTGATAGGATCCCTCCCTGACGGATGCCCTGTAGAACCGAGAAAAATCGTGACTGTATGCCGTTTGATACAACACAGCTTTCCATTTCGCTGTGTGCGTCTACAATTAAAGTCCATAACTTTCCTGTAACGCCTAATTTATAAAGTTTAAGGAATACAGCCTCAAGCCAGACGGTATCAAAGGCTTGGCGTGTGTCAAGTGTACACATGTAGACCCTACTACCAAGCTCTCTTTGGTGATATATTGTTTCTTGTAAATTGAAAGAAGCAGTTATTGCATCAGTATTCTTTTGATAGGCGTTTTGTTGACTATTTGGGAATGGTATTTTATTATCGATTATCCATGTGTTTAAACATTCATGTAAAATCTTTTCAAAAAGTTTGTAAATTACAGGCAATAATGTTATTGGTCTGTAGTTTTTCGGATCGGATCTCGATTTTCCATTATTTTTGTAGACTGGAATTATTAAACCCATTTTACATTTCTGCGGCAGTTTGCCTTTAGCAATAATCATATTAAAGAGATTTGTTAGAGCGACTAATAGGTCATAACCGCCATATTTAATGTGTTCATTATAAATATAGTCGAAAGAAGGAGCTTTTCTCATTTTTATTGTTTTTGCGTGTTTTTGCAGATCATACGTTGTTAACAGGGGGAGGAATTCCGGGGAGTTTTTTAGTAAAGGGTTGATAATTCTAATTTCTTTAGTTGCATTTTCTACGTCTATTTTAAATTGCTCGTCAAAATTGTTGTCTTTAAGCGGCGTGTATAACTTTTGATAGAAATCTTCGAATGTTTGTGTTATTTCTATAGGGTCTCTCGTGATCCCTTTACTGCTTTCTATTTGAGTACATGTTAGAGTTTTTCGGCCTTTTTTCGTTTTTATCATATTCCAAAATAATTTATTATCACATTCCGCAGCTTCGTTGAGCTGTTTCAGAAAATTGGTTTCGATATCCGATATGGCATTCGATTGTGTTTTAATGAAAAATCTTTTTGCGCGTTTGTAATGAATAAAGGTATCATGTTGCGGTCCACGCGGACGCCCTTTATCTATCCACGCCCTTCTCGCGGCTCGTTGCTTAGTGTGTGCGTCTTTGACGTCTTTCGTCCAATAAGTGTTAGCATGTTTGTTGTATTTTGACATTGGTAATGATTCATTGCTTGCTTTAGTTATGATTTCGACTATTTCGTCATACATTGTATCAACGTCACGATTATCGATATATTTTAATCGCGACGCTAGACTGTTTTGATAGTTTTCGATATGTGTTTCGTTTAATTTATTCCAAGCATAATTGTTCCGATTACTAAAAATATTGATCATAGTGATTGGAATTTTTATCACGGTTAAAACTGGAAGATGATCGGATACTTCAAAAATGTCATCAGACAAGATCTCAAAGAGCGATACAAGTTCTATGTCATAGGCGTGCATAATTATATGATCTAGCATTTTTTCCATAGTTTTAAATGTGTAAGCCGGACCTTGGCGAAAATGCGAAAGGGCAAGTGAGAACATATTATTATCAATAAGGAACTTTGTAAAGGTAGAGTCTCTATTGACCGCTGACTTGGTCTGATTTTGTAAGATTTCTGCATTCATGTCTCCAAGAAGGATGACAATTCCAGAATCTGCGTAAGTATTAATGATTGCTTGAAGCGTAACCAAGTATTCAACATAAAGATCTAAT
Source organism: Corbicula japonica (assembly GCA_038501625.1). Lineage (NCBI taxonomy): Eukaryota > Metazoa > Mollusca > Bivalvia > Venerida > Cyrenidae > Corbicula > Corbicula japonica. The sequence continues at coordinate 95,982 of JAZAYU010000716.1, read as the reverse complement.
GGATAATTAGCTGATGGTAAGTATACACAAAATGCGTAAATAATAACATTTTCTTTACAAAATATTTCTATACCTGAGATTCTCTCATCCGAAATTTCTTCCAGTTTCTTTACAGAAAATGAAAGATCCTTTTTATAAAGTATAGAGACACCACCTTTACCACATTTCAATGAACCAAACATGTCAACATTTTGATCACACAAAGTAAAGTCATTATAATTTTCATTAACTGTAGATAAAAACCCTTGTGAATGCTGAAACAGCTTGTGTTCTGTAATAAAGGCAAAATCAATGTCTTTTTCGTTTAATACATAACCTAATGATGCCGCGGATGACATAACACCTCTTACATTCCAAGTTAATAGTTTGAGTTCATTTTTTGATAGGTATCTAATATTAGGTTTTGTTGTGTTACACATGTGATTTATTATTCTATGTCAATATCCAATTTTTCACAAGCACCAATGTCACTATAACTATTTTTCTGATATCTGGGTGGGTTCCATGAGTGTTTCGGTATCCAGTGTCTGCACCGCATAAAGCGTGGCCAGAAGTATGGATCTTCCAGCATATAGTCTTCGTAGTGGGGAACTGTAAGTTTTGCAGCCAGGTCTCCTGTTTTACTCCAGAAAAGACTGAGCTGAACTGGGTTTATCCCGCGGTCGGTAAGGTATTCTTCGAATCCTTCCTTGGTGGAATCGGGATCAATATTTCCGATGTAATAGCTTTTAACCCTACCTCTGTATTTTCCCTTGAATATTTTCTCGTCGTATTGTCTGTGGTGTTCATGTGTGTTTTCTCGATTGGTGATAATTGTTTTAATATGTTCTTTTGGTGTCTCTGTTTTGGGGTTTTCTAGCTGTCTTGTCTCCTTTACGATAGGGTGGTTGGTGGTGTTGCTTGTAGATTGTCCGTCATTCTCCTCGTGATTGTTTCTATACCATTTCTTTGATATGGGATCCTGCCTCATTAATGGGCGCGTTTCCGATCCAGAGAGTGATTGTGTGTTTTTGTGTTGATTTGTCTCTGGGTTTACTTCTAATCTATTTGTAATTTTTGGTACCCCGCTTTTCACAATATCTGCATATGTTGGCATCTCTTTATCGGGTAATGTTTCACAGTCTTTAGCAGGTGTTTTCACGATGTTGTTTTGGAGGGTCGTTACGTCACTGTTATGTTGATCTTTCTTTTCAGGTCTTCGCTTGTCCTCGAGACAGGTGTTTTCATTTAATTGCGACGAGCTTTTTGTAATCTCTACATTAGCACTTGTGCATTTTGGTGTGTTCATTTTAATGTCATATATCGCATTTGCAATGTCGTTTTTCACTCTAAGTTCGTTATTACGAATGGTGTCGTATACATGGTGTCTTAGATTCGACATTTCGTTTTTCAGTTTCTCATTTTCATGATTAACGAACCTTAAACTGTTTTCAAGACTTTCTATTCTCTTCTGATCTTTGATTCTCTCTGTATACACCTCTGAATATTTTTCATGGAGTTCAATGACGCTCGAGAGGAGTTTGCTTAGCTCTAATTGTAATGTCTTTGATGTAGATTTTGGAGTTTGTTTGTCACTAGGGTTGTCGTTATTTTCCGTATCATAGACGTCATTGCTGTGAAATGGCAATGATTTACCTTTACTGAATATTGTTTCAATTTCTTGGGATCGCTCCCCTCTAATAAATGTTTCTAGTAAATAGCAGTCTTCAGCAAGCTTTTGTGTAGCGGGGTTTTTCCTGGAGCCTCTCCTGTAGATGAGTCTTCCTTTCGGACAGTCGTGGATTTGCTTAGCTCTACGCAAAAGAAGGTCTCTGTAGGTATTGATGTCAGGTTCAGAGTCGTGGGTCATATCTTTCAACTTTTCTATATATAGTTCTCTAGGTAGGTTGCAAAGTTCCCGATCTAAAACACAGCTGAACTGAGTTCCGGGTATTTGTGTTAAGTTCTGCCGATAAACTGTATCAGGCGTCATCTGCGCTTTATGAGCGAGATATGGGTTGGTCTGATCAGCATAGTATTGTTTTACGTATGTTTGCTCTGGTGTTATTTTATAGTGTCTTTGGGATTGAGAACTGACTACATATGGCGACTTTGCCGAGGCACCATCAGAGAAATTTGCCGGTTGTAAGTTGTGGTATGTTTTGTGGCTGTGACTGCCGCAGTTAAAACGGTGTTACTGCTGTCACTGCTGTTACTGCCTCAGTTAAAACGATTTTACTGCTGTCACTGCCGTAGAAAAAAGATCTTACTGCTGTCACTGCAGCAGAAAAAAACGATCTTACTGCTGTCACTGCCGCAGTAAAAACGATCTTACTGCTGCTAATGCTGTGACTGCCGCAGTAAAAACGATCTTACTGCTGTCACTGCTGTTACTGCCGTAGTAAAAACGATCTTACTGCTGTCACTGCAGTCATTGCCGCAGAAAAAACGATCTTACTGCTATCACTGCTGTCACTGCCGCAGTAAAAACGATCTTAATGCTGTCGCTGCCGCAGTAAAAACGATCTTACTGCTGTCACTGCTGTCACTAACGCAGTAAAAACGATCTTTCTGCTGTCATTGCTGTTACTGCCGCAGTAAAAACGATCTTACTGCTGTCACTGCTGTTACTGCCGCAGTAAAAACGATCTTACTGCTGTCACTGCTGTCACTGCCGCAGTAAAAACGATCTTACTGCTGTCACTGCTGTCACTGCCGCAGTAAAAACGATCTTACTGCTGTCACTGCTGTTACTGCCGCAGTAAAAACGATCTTACTGCTGTCACTGCTGTCACTGCCGCAGTAAAAACGATCTTACTGCTGTCACTGCTGTCACTGCCGCAGTAAAAACGATCTTACTACTGTCACTGCTGTCACTGTCTCAGTAAAAACGATCTTACTGCTGTCACTGCTGTTACTGCCGCAGTAAAAACGATCTTACTGCTGTCACTGATGTCACTGCCGCAGTAAAAACGATCTTACTGCTGTCACTGCTGTTACTGCAGCAGTAAAAACGATCTTACTGCTGTCACTGCTGTCATTGCCGCATTTAAAACGATCTTACTGCTCTCACTGCTGTCACTGCCGCAGTAAAAACAATCTTACTGCTGTCACTGCCGCAGTAAAAACGATCTTACTGCTGTCACTGCTGTCACTGCGGCAGTAAAAACGATCTTACTGCTGTCACTGCTGTTACTGCCGCAGTAAAAACGATCTTACTGCTGTCACTGCTGTTACTGCCGCAGTAAAAACGATCTTACTGCTGTCACTGCTGTTACTGCCGCAGTAAAAACGATCTTACTGCTGTCACTGCTGTTACTGCCGCAGTAAAAACGATCTTACTGCTGTCACTGCTGTTACTGCCGCAGTAAAAACGATCTTACTGCTGTCACTGCTGTTACTGCCGCAGTAAAAACGATCTAACTGCTGTCACTGCTGTTACTGCCGCAGTAAAAACGATCTTACTGCTGTCACTGCTGTCACTGCCGCAGTAAAAACGATCTTACTGCTGTCACTGCTGTCACTGCGGCAGTAAAAACGATCTTACTGCTGCTACTGTTGTCACTGCGGCAGTTATATCATTTCACTGCTGTCACTGCTATTACTGCTTACTGCTAACTTCACGTTCCCGCTACTTTTTCAGTTTTCTCAGTTGAAATATGTGATAGCAGCACAAGAAGCTTCGTCCAAAAAAGTAGATAAAAAAAATACATTTAAAATTATTAAAATTAGATAAGTGATATGGAAAGTTACAAGTAATTGGGAAAAGTAACATAAAATCCGAAAATTTGTTATTTAATCAGTAGAACATTTGGAATATACGATTCGCCCCACTCACGATTCGCCCCATAACGACTCGCCCCATCTTAATAACGACTCGCCCCATATTTAGTAATGACTCGCCCCACTCAATAACAATTCGCCCCACATACGTTATATATACGGCCATATTTAACATTTATAAAGGGTAAATTGTTATGTGTGTATTTTGATACCTCAGAAATGTACAAACAATATTAAAGAAATTCTAAGTGCGCAGATATAATCAGCAAATACACATTATTTATTTTAATTTAAAGTGTAAATAAATTATTGAAATGTATCTAATGCACCATTTGAATGTTCACAATATGCACTTTTTGTTCGTCATATCTTAAGTTTCTTATTTCTGAAAAAGGCGTTTTCACAAATTAAATTACAGCTATGTTGTTAACAAACAACAACTTTTATTCAGAATTTAGCAATCGGTAATAACTTATTGAAACATTTAAATCTTGTGTTCGTTTGTTAAATACTAAAACACTGTTACATGCAGGAAAATATTGTAAACAATAATTCTGGGCAAACTGGCTAGTGAGAATAACGTGTCAATTAGTGGCAATTAACAGTTACCATTATGTGTGATACATTAAAATTAATAGAATTTAGGAAAGAAATAAACGATTTAATAGCAATTTTAGTTTTAAATATTTAAAAATAAATGATTTAAAAAGGTCATTGCAGGCGCCGCATACAACGGCGCAAAATCGCTGAAATAAAACGTTAACATCAAATTCAGAAAAAAAACATTTATCCATATCACGAAGTAAATAATTATTTATTGCCGAAAAATCGGCCAAATCGATTAGGAAAAATATTACAAGCTCTACCACTATTTATTAGAATCACCCCAACACTGAAACGATAAAATACGGTAAAAAACAAGCGACCTTTTTGTAGATCTGCATGGTAGTTACTGATATGCTCATTTCACTTTTTTACTTGTGATGTGGCAATTACTGATACGCATATTTCACTTTTACATGAGCGATGGCGGTCTAAAAATTCTGGAATCAGATAACTAAAGTCATTAATGTTTTCAAACCTTTGCTTAATGCTATTTACTCGACTTTTTTTATCTACAGATTAACAATCATGATAATTGGGCGAATCGTTTTTGAGTGGGGCGAGTGGTTATTGAAATGGGGCGAATCGTTATTAATATGGGGCGAGTCGTGATTGGGCGAATCGTGAGTGGGGCGAATCGTTATATTACCAACATTTGGCAAGCTTATCTGTTGATTTTGGTCAGTACATCTTTCAGCGTTGTTATGCACTGGTTCCAATGATACAATCAATGTGTTAACAGATTCTACAAACTGCAAAGTGTATGTAGCTTATATACCGTAAGTATTTCAGCTTCTTTGTAATTGCCTTATTTCATTATTTGATCATTGTGTTGACTATATTAATTAAACATTTCAGGATGTTTCATGATCCGGAATATTATCGTGATATATCACTGAAGCTGACGAGTGTGCTAGAAGATCTAGGAATAAATAAAAGGATCGTGCTTAAGAGAAGGCGGAGTTTGCTGCTGAGAGAGAATATGGACACAATAACAACCAGAATGAGAGGAGAGAATGTGTCTGTGCATTACTTTGGTAGTAAGAGTGAGGGAACTACAACCCTCGGGCTGCACTCAGACACTGACATCCTATACTGTAATAATGATATAAATGTAATAGAGGAATGGAAGGATTGGAAAGCTGAAGCTTTTAATCTTAAGATGATTCAGGATGAGAACGTCTCGCCGGGATATTGTATGTTACAGGTTCTATATAACGATATACCTCAACCTGTGACAGAGATAATTGATGAACATCAAGTTAAGATAAAGGAGGACATGATGGTGTTAAAAAATTCATTTTTAGACTGTCTTTGCGATAGTGATGAAACAAAGAATGGTCCTTCATTCACAGTTTCTGAAAAGGGGTATCGTGAAATGGATCAAGTTATTGCATTTCCTTGTAAAACAATGCCACATGTAGTTGAAAACTGGATACAAACACAGACAAATCATGGTAAAATATCACCTGACATGAAGATGAATATTGAACAAAAGCCCTGTTTTATAGTTCCTGTTGGTAATAAAGGTAGTTCACACGAATGTCTCGAGTGGAGGATATCAACCTCACATGCTGAGAGATGTCTAATGTTTAACTTAAACATTACCCAGATTCATTGTTACATTTTGATGAAAATGATATTAAAGTCATTCTTGAAACACCCTCATCAAAAGGGACTTTCAAGTTTTATGTGCAAAAATGTACTTTTATTATGCATTGAAAAGACACGAACCGAGTCATGGTGCGCTTCAAATCTGTTAAAAATGGTTACATTATGTCTTTCCGAGCTACAGAAATGCATAACTCATAAGCACTGTCCGCATTTTATTGAGCACCGCAATAATTTAATGAGTCGAAAATTTTCACATTCTTTACATGGATGGTTGATTAAAACAGTTCAAAACATTATCCATTCTAACGGCCGCGCACTACTAGAAATAACAACAGACGATTTAGGATGTAGACTTCACACAAAATTGAATATCTTTAATTCTATGATCATCAATTCCGCAACTGAGGATGAAATCTCTCTGGATATTTCAGCCCTTGATATGGACACCTTGGCAAAAACCGTTAGTAATTGTCATAGATTTATTCTTCGAGCATTATCATCAGGGAGTACTAGCTGGTCAAGTGTTATCCAAATGCTAGTTGTACATTCCTACCAAGAGAATGATATTGCAAATGTAGCGTGTTGCTTACTACAGCCGTATTTATTTTCCAACTTTGGATGTGTCCTAGCATCTAGCAGTTTACAACAGGACAATATTGTATCACCAGAGGCCTTATTCTGGCTACATTTAAACTCGGATGCTGCTTCCAGTAGACTGAAACTAGCTTCTGTGTATTATGCTGCTTATGATTTCTACAGTGTTTATATAGTATTCTCGGAATCACCAAGGAGACTTATGATACTGACTCAGTAGCAGCTGTATGCCATTGTCATAATTCACCACAATTTTACCACTCAAGGAGATATGCTGAATTTGCAGAGAGCCACAATGAATTTTCTATCAGTAAAATAACAGCTTGTTGTGTGCGATTTCTTCCAACTGAAATACACTGTATACCGCGGGAGTTACAATATGAACTTTTCCGATCTTCCAATTATGATCTGTTACATAGAGGACAAAATGATGATTGGATGGACTGGGCTGTAGTGGATTCTCTCCCCTACCTCTATTTTCTACAATACAAGACTTACGGCCATCTTCGAAGACGCATTGATCAACAGCGAGCGCTTAGAAATCTCATTACTATTACACCCAAAAAAGATGAGAACTTTGGTCATAGAGAAACAGCATGGAATCTATCAGGACAATGCATGGAGCAGGAAGGAAGGGTTGTAGATGCCTTTAAATGCTACCTGAACTCTCTGCAAATCCGACCAAGAAACAATGCAGCAAACTATCACATCTGTAGATTGTTATATCGCGTTTTGAGCAGTCAGAACGATAAGTAGTCAGAACGCCCAGGAACAGAAACACTAACACCTAAGTTTGTGTGTGTGCTTTGAAATCGAAGCACTAGTACAAATGTCAATACGAACAGAAATGAATGGATTACTTACTAGTTTCAAGGATTTGAATCAAGTGCATCAAAACTTTAATAAAATAAGTTAAACAGGGGCATTAGTTAACTTGAAAGAAATTTGTAGTTCAGTTATTTGTTCTGATGGTAATTATGTGGATTTGATTGATTACTAGGCATACGCCCATCGCCCATTTAATTTTTTTGATCGGTACTAATACATTATTCTATAAGCTTATTGCCTGAAGCATTAACAGTATGATTCGTGGTTTGTCTTCCATGTAAATTTCGCGACAGACACTCTGAATCGAATTTTCTATAACGCTAATGAAACTTCTGAAATCTGGAAAAAATGAAATATGCATACCAGGAATTGCCACACCCAGAAAGCATAACCATCACACGTAGCCTAAAGGTAGAGAGCTAAGAGAGTATAAGGGAAAAGAATAATGTGGTATATTATAGTGTGGGTGATTGGGGAGGGGTGTGGAAAGTGACTGTAAATGCAATCGCTGATGGATGAAAAGATAATAATATTGATTGAAAGTACGGGAAGACGTTTTACGGCCGTCATACAGCACATACGAAACTACTGTGATTATAATTTTTTGCCACAGTTGGCATTCGTGTCACTGATTACTTATAAGAGCATAATTAATTGGCGGCGGGTAAAAGAAGCACATCAGAAACGCACAGAAGAGTCATGTTCGGTATGAAAATGCTTTGCATCTTTTCAATCAAATAATACCTCTACTGTCAGTTCTTTCAACCTTAATTTCATCTTTATGATTATCTTTAAAAAAGAAGGCAAACTCCTTCATTCCCTCTTTTTGACATTTGGTTTTAAGATTCTACCCTATCTATAGTTATGAACTTGTAAAAAGTCTCCCCGTACATATAGTCAGTACTGTTATCAGTAAAATAACCCGTTACCGATGTCATGCAGTGATTGTTACGTATATCAGGGCTATCCGATCAACCTTTTTGGGGGTTGTCCCGGTTAGCTCAATTGGTTGCGTCGCAGGAATTGCAGGGTAAGGCGCTGTCGCCGTGACGGTGCGAGTTCGCTCCAAGCTAGAGGCACTCATTTGAAATTCACAGTAGCGCTATTTGTGCAGGGGGCGGCCGTAAAAAGTCTCCCCGTACATATAGTCAGTACTGTTATCAGTAAAATAACCCGTTACCGTTGTCATGCAGTGATTGTTACGTATATCAGGGCTATCAGATCAACCTTTTTTGGGGTTGTCCCGGTTAGCTCAATTGGTTGCGTTGCAGGAATTGCAGGGCTAGGCGCTGTCGCCGTGACGGTGCGGGTTCGCTCCCAGCTAGAGGCACTATCATTTGTAACAATCCATGGAAAATGTGTCATTTTTTTCCGTTTCGATGCAAAAAAAGATATCACATGTTTTAGCTGTGGAAGCTTGAGTCAGACTTTTCCTATGTATCCTATACACTATTTTTAGCGTCATTTAAAGCTGTTACGTACTTATTGTTATTGACAAATACCTTGTACCTCACCAAGTAAATTCAAAAAGAAAGGTTACCAGCATGGTATTCTACAGCGCTCTGCAGGTCTGGTGATTAATCCATTTACAGTTGATCACTATGCTTACCTCTATGATTGCACGACGGTGGCAGGGGTTTGCGAGTTTATGAAGGTTTAATGGGAAATCTTTTCTTTAAAGAACCTAGAACCTCGATTTGTTTCTTTTTGTCCCTGTCATCGTGTTCTTGCTGATTTGACTCCAGGTGCTCTGGTCTCGGTAAGATCGGTAAGATCATCGAGTACTCGCCTCTTTGGCTTTGCAATGCTATTAGCTTCTTATGTTTTATATATGTTTGTGTGCTTTTGCGTGCAACAATTTGTACTTGTTTTGTGATATGAGAACCTGTTGGGGCAAGTGTGAGGTTGGTGCACCCTAGAACCTGGTTTAAACACCCAGAGGAAATTTGTTTGCCACTGAACGTTCCAATGCGGTAACCCCAAGGGTTCTCTTTGTCGTTAATTGTTTGTGACGTCTTATTTGAATTGACATACTTGTAATAACATGCTCTCTTTTCCTCTCTTCTTTTTTCGCTAAGTGGGGAGACTGTGTTTTGTGAGTGTGGAGATACCTGATATACATATTTCACTTTTTTTTCACTAATTCTTTGACTGCTCTTTAACCTATAAGCATTTGTCGCGCATGATTGGGATCAGCCATTTTCGGCTAAAATATAAGTATCAGAGAGACTACCCTTAGATCAATAATAAGTAATGACTGAATGCATATTAATATCGATCAATAATTGAATATAATGGTTGAAATTATTTTTGAGCCAATGACATTGCAGTATTTTTCAAATATTTCGAACCTTAATTCTCATAAAGTCGCGCGTCTGGAATGTGTTTATTATAGGTCGTGTTCAAGGAGGCGTGACTTAAAAAGTCTGAGGAAAAGAAAATCATTTAAATATTTCAGCTCTGACTTTTTTGGCTTATGATAATCTTCTTACGTCTGTTATCACATAGGCGGCCAGTTTAGATCCAGATCACCCATAAAATCAATGTCATTAGTATTTGAACTTTCACTTTTTTGTCACAAATAATCTAGTGAATCTAACAGCGAGAAGTGTCGGTCGTGCTCAGACTACACGGATGAGCCCGTTGATGCGGATATAAACTATTTTGCCATGCTATAAAAGATTTATTTATGAAGTAACGGGTAAAATGGAACTTCCACGGATGAACCCTTGTTTCTCAACAGGACAGACTCACGTTGTTTTTTTTCCTGAGTCAGTTATGTTCTCATGGTGTTTTCAGATTTTAAAAAAAATGCATAATTCACTTCCTAAAGTATTCTCTCAGTACATGTTTACGAGCCATTGAATGACAAAGCTAATTTCAGTTTGGCTATTGATTTTGTGCATACCCATGTATGGTATTTAGGCGGCGACTATTTTGTCAGTTACAAAAATAATTTCGACCATTATATACGTTATAGTTTATTTGAAGGCTTGTACGAAAAATTAAACGGTCGTCAAGCTGCGATGGGCCTGACCGTTTTATTTTCATACAAGCCTCCAAAGAAATAATAACCTATACATAACCTCCGTTTATATAATATAGAAATTCTAAAATTAATTCGACAGTGTTAAGGTATGAGTGAAAATAATACCAGTGATCGATCTCCTTTGTCAAGATTTGGCAAACGTGAAAATCTACACAATACCGCAGCAAACATCAAACATTTTTGCAGCTATAATATGAGTTTTGTCGTAAATAGAGTTGATCAGTTTGGCTTAAGGCCAAATTATTACAATAATCAACCCGTTAAGATGACACGACTATCCTGACTTAAGTTCACATTAAAATGTTGTTTTCTAACAAAAATATTTGAAACTAGGAATCGCTAATTTTATTAAATAAGTAAGCAATTTTGGAGTTATTTAAGCAAAGTAAAAATGGGGTGATTTTTAAAATTATTTCATTTAAAAATGATTTTTGCATTTAAATTAACAACTCAAATTTCTAACATAATACCATCATGTATGTTACCCACGCGTGAGTATGTTTGTACTGGTATTGGTTCCAAATCTCTATCCATTCGTTAATATTTAATTTCTGTAGCTTATATACTGATCTTTTGTGTACAGTTTCTGTCTTTAATTTTGTATTTCACTGTTTCATGTGTTTACTAAAAACAATAATAAAATATATTTCAGAATGTTTCATGTACCGGGATATTATTGTGATGTATCTATTAAACTGGCCAGTGTGCTGGAAGATGTGGGGGTGAATAAAAGGCTCATACTTAATAGGAGGAGGACTCGCCTGCTGATAGAGGATATTAGCACAACAACAGCCAGAATAATTGGCTTCAATAGGTCTGTGCATTGGTTTGGTAGTCAGAGTGACGGAACTACCACCCTCGGGCTGCACTCAGACACTGACTTACTGTACTGTGATAATGACGTGAATGTGATAGAGGACTGGGCGGTTTGGAAAGCTGGAGCTTATAATTTTAAGATGATCCAGGATGAGAACGTGTCACCGGGATATTGTATGTTACAGGTGTTAAATGACGACGTTCCTCAGCCTGTTACTGAGATGATGTATGAACATCATTTTAAACTGACGGAGGCCATTGTGGTGCAGAAAAATTCGTGTATCGATAGTATATATGATAGAGATCAGAAAAAGTTATGTTTCGATAGTATGTATAGTGATCATTAAAAAAATGGTCCTTCATTTTCATCCTCACAAAAAGGATATTGGGATATGGATCAAGTTATTGCATTTCCTTACAGAAAAATGCCAAGCGTAGTTGAAAACTGGATAAAAGAACAGGAGAATCATGGTAAAATATCAGTGAAGAGATATATTGAAAGAAATCCTTGTTATGTAGTTCCAGTTGGTAATAAAGGCAGTTCACAAGAATATTTAGAGTGGAGGATAGCAACATCGCATGCCGAGAGATCTCTCATGTTAAATTTAAATATTACCCAAATACATTGTTACGTTTTGATGAAAATGATATTGAATTCATTTTTGAAACGTCCACACGAAAACGGACTTTCAAGTTTTATGTGCAAAAATGTACTTTTCTTATGCATTGTCAAGACACAAAGCGAGTCATGGTGCGCTTCAAATCTGTTAAAAATGCTTAAATTATGTCTTTTCGAGCTACAAAAGTGCATAATTCATAAACAGTGTCCGCATTTTATTGAGCGTCGCAACAATTTAATGGGAAGGAAATTTTCTCATTCTTTACATGGATGGTTGCGTAAACAAGTTCAAAATATTATCCGTTCCAACGGCCGCGCACTACTGAAAATAACAATCGACGATTTAGGTCTTAGACTGCAAACAAAATTGAATCTCTTCAATTCTGTTGTCCTTAACACCGCAACTTCTGATGAAATCTCTCAACGTATTTCAGCGAGTACAATTTCAAGCTTGGCAAAACATGTTAGTTATTCCCATTTTTCAATTCTTCTTGATTTATTATCAGGGCGTACGAACTGGACAAGCATATTTCAAATTTTAGCTATACATTCAATATTAGCTATACAATCCTTCAGAAAGAGTGATGTTGCACATGTAGCGCATCGCTTTCTACAACCGTTTTTATCGTCCAACTATGGATGTGTTCTTGCATCTAGTAGTTTACAACAGGAAAACGTTGTATCGCCAGAAAGTTTTGTCTGGCTACGTGCAGGTACGAACTCGGATATTGCTTCCGGTAGTCTGAAACTGGCCTCCGTGTATTATGCTGTCGGGGATTTTGACAGTTTATACGACATTCTCAGATGCACCGGGGAGACATACGATACTGGCTTAGTAGAAGCCGTTTGCCAGTGTTACTGTGCACCATGCCCAGGATTTTTTTATTCGGGGAGATTTATAGCATATGGAGACAGTCAGTCTGAGGATGATCTTTCTGTTTGCGATATAATAGCTTATTGTGTGCGATTTCTTCCAAGTGAAATAAACTGTATACCGCGGGAGTTACAGTATGAACTATTCAGATCTTCCCAGGATGATCTGTTACATAGAGATGAAAATGATCGTTGGATGGATTTGGCTGTAGTGGATTCCCTCCCCTACCTGTACTTCTTACAGTACAAGACTTACGGCCATCTTCGTAGACCTGATGACCAACAGCGCGCTCTCAGAAATCTTATTACAATTACAAACAAACCAGATGAGAATTTCGGTCATAGGGAAACAGCATGGAATCTGGCGGGACAATGCATGGAGCAGGAAAACAGACATGTAGATGCTTTTCAGTGCTACGTGAAATCTCTCAACATCCGACCAAGAAACAATGCTGCAAACTATCACATGTGTATACTGTTATATCGCATAATGTGCAGACAGAAAACGTTGTAGTCAGAACGCGCAGGATGGAACAAATGGAACAGAAACACTGACACTTTTGTTTATATGTGTGCTTTGTAATTGGAGCTCTTAGTGGCGAACGTTAATAGTAATACAGCAACAGATAAGTGAGTGGTTATTAAGGAGTTTTAAAGCTTTGATTCTAGTGAATAAAAACTTTACCGCAAATCGAAGTAAATTGGGGCATACTTTGAAAGAAATATTTATAGTTCAGTAATATGTCTTGTAATGATGGATTACGATGTTGAACACATCTTCCATTTTTTTAGCTATTGGTAGTTTTAACGTTATGGAACAATAACATAACAGCTTTAATGGACGCAGATATAGGGTAAAGTTAAATATCTCTAACTCCCCATGTTTTAAAGGGTTAAGTTAAATATCTCTATCTCCCCATATTTTCATTTATGTTGAGCTACAATCACAGTGAATAAGATTGCCTACGTTTAACCACGGTCTATTGATGAATAGATCCTGGTTAAACGATAACATTTAAGATAGTGCTTTTTTTAAAGACTGGGGAGCTAACCCGTACCGTACGTCGACAGCTCCTAGCCATTCAATTCCGACAGCGCTATTGACGGAGATAGCCGGGACAACCCCAAACCAGGTTGATCGGATAGCCCCGACAAACATAATAACCACTGCATGACATCGGTAACCGATTATTTACTGATAACAGAACTGTATGTACGGGGAGACGTTTTACGGCCGCAACACTGCACAAAGAGCGCTGTGAATTTCAAATGATTTAGCCCCTACTTGGGAGCGAACCGTACGGCGACAGCGCCTATCCATGCAATTCCGACCACGCTACAGATATAGGAATTTGTACACAAATTTCTAAACAACTCTGTCCTATTACCGCACTAGCAGGTCAAAAATTATAAAACAAAACTTTCTCTTAACTTTCTTGATAAAGTTACGACAGATCTGATTTAATATTGTCCACATACATGTACTAATGGACCACTTTTTGCGTTCATTATTTTTAGCTGTCTAAGCTCACTTTTGACCTAGTTTTTCGACCAATGAAATATTGTAAATAATACTCGTATTCTATTATTATGCAGCGGGAAAATGAAATAAACTATTTCGATTGGTTGCTATTTACACCAGAGAGGCATCTAGCAGGGTGGAGAGGTATCTAGTGGGATTTTTATTATTATGCAGCGGGAAAAGCAAGTCAATATTGATGGCTTAAATACAATTTTATATGGAATATTCTTGGGTGTACATGTAAACACTTGCATACAATACACAGTGTAAAACGAAAGAGAAGTGCCGATATTTCTTACTGGTTCCTTTGATACTGATTGTTAATTTCAAGCCCGAAATTCAAGATTTCTGTAGTGTAGTGGCTAACTCTCTCGCATTGTTAGCGGAGGCCCCGGGTTCAATACTCACGCGGGACACTTTTTTTTTAAGTTAATTTACGTAAAAGTTGGTAGATGTCGCTCTTGTAACAGGCTGTTATAATTTATATTAATTAAATTTCAAGGATATTTATTCATCTTGAGTTCTAACTCTACAAGAGGTATTTTATTGAAACTGAATAAATGTAGATCAAGACTTAATGTAAGACATTGCTTCTTTAATCGACTTATTATCACCGTATGAAATTGTTGCAACAGCTTCAACCTTTTTTTTTTGAAAGACAGTTTCATTTAATTATGTGTTGTCATGATTCGGTCGCTTAATCTCTAGGTCATACTAAGAAGGCACGGAGGGTTCGTCAACAGCTATAAGAAGTAAAATAAATAACTAAACCGTGTCTTCTTCTCCTCTCTGTATTTCTTTCTTTTTTATATACATGTATATATAAATCTTTTCCACCAACGCCGTTTATCTTTTTTAAAGATACTTCTTGTTTTGCTTAGTTTGACCTGACTTAAGTACATTAGTTTTATTCAAAAGAATATTATCAATGGCATCTTGGTTTCATGCAACACAAATGCAAGAGGTCGGCAGACATAATGTTGACATCTGACAGGAAACTGATAACACAATTGCTGTTACAATGTACTATCTTTATTCAAAATTATTTTCTTTCTTTTTCTAATTTGACAATACATCAATACAGGTAAATCTCTGCAAAATAATCATCATTTAAAGCTCAGTTTTTTTTTCAGAAGAATTAAGTTGTATGGATAGTAAACCATTTGGCACCCAGGTTTGTACAATCCAATCCATGAGATATAAATGAGATCCAGATCAGTCGTCACTGCCTTACACTCTGATCAGGAGCTATAATGTTCGCTTAAAATAGATTCATTAGGCTCTCTCTGACCTAGATACAGTGTAGATCAAGATCTGACTGCACAGATGTGCAAACTGATACACATGGAGTAAAGGGTTAGCATACAGGAGCATACCAGTGCCCAAGGTTATAAAGCTGAGCAAGGAAACCAGTCTCAAAAACTCAAGCATCTGATTGGCTGAAATGGCGACTGGTCGCCATTTCAGCCAATCAGATGCTTGAGATTTGAGACTGGTTTCCTTGCTCAGCTTATTAACCTTCAGCCCAGGTACAAAAATATTCCGAGATTGAAAACGTACGTTTTTCAACAGTTCTTTAAATTAATATTATACAAGTACAATTAGGACAAAGCACGATATAATGGCACACACTGCTTTCTTGCATGTTACAAAGGATTTCACATATTTTTCAAGAATGTCAATAGACTTATTCTGATCATATTATGTTGATTAGGAGGAAGGGGGGAATAGAAAGGTTTTCCTTAAAACGATCATATTTACAATAACTTATTAATTATTTGTTAAATAATATAATTGTTCCAATAGTATAATACTTTGCAGGCCAATTTTAATTCAAATTATATTTGGATAAAAACATCCACAAGTTTATTACTCTTGGCTTTTGTGTACAAGTCGTGTCTGAGGCAGCATATCACTGACTGACGACAAGATAATTAAAAGATTTCTAGTTAAATCCCTGGATTTAGCAAGCTTATCCATGTTATCTGTTGCATTGGGTCAGGTCATCATCCAGGGTTGTTATGCATGCACTGAGAGTTATTAACTGCTCCAGATAAGACAATCAATGCGTTATCAGTTTGTACAAACTACAAAGTTTGTGTAGCTTATGTCGGACAATTTTTGTATTTCAACTTTTTTGTAATTGCAAAAATTTTCATTACTTTATGTATTGAGTACAATAATAAAAATATTGCGATGTTTCGTGTTCCGGATAATTTTCGTGATATGTCTTTGAAGCTGTCCAGTGTGCTGGAAGATGTGGGAGTCAGTGAGAAGATCAAGCTGAAGAGGAGGAGGACTCAACTGCTAATGGAGAAAATGTACGAAATAACATACAGAATTTGTGGTGCCAATGGTTCTTTGCATTACTTTGGTAGTCAGAGTGAGGGGACTACCACCCTCGGGCTGGACTCAGACACTGATATGCTGATATGTAATAATGACTGGAATGTGATAGAGAATTTGACGGATTGGAGAGAAGGACCTTGCAATGTTAAGATGATACAGGATGAGAACGTCTCTCCGGGATATTGTATGTTACAGATTTTTTATGACGAGGTTCCTCAGCCTGTGACTGAGATACAGAATGAACATTATGTTAAACTTAGAGAGGACATGGTGGTGCTGAAAAATTCTTGGCTTGACAGACTGTGTAAAAGTAATGAAATAAAAAATGGTCCTTCATTTTCATCTTCAAAAGAGGGATATTCTGATCTGGATAGAGTTCGTGCATTTCCTTGTAAAACAATGCCACGCGTAGTTGACAACTGGATACAAACACAGATGACACTTGGTAAAATATCACCTGATATGAAGAGATATATAGAACAAAATCCTTGTTATATAGTTCCTGTTGGCAATAAAGGCAGTTCACATGAATACCTCGAGTGGAGGATATCAACCTCTCATGCCGAGAGATGTCTTATGTTTCACTTAAATATTACCCAGATTCATTGCTACGTTTTAATGAAAATGATATTGAAATCATTCTTAAAACATCCTCATGAAAAGGGACTTTCAAGTTTTATGTGTAAAAATATACTGTTACTATGCATTGAAAATACACGAAGCGAGTCATGGTGCGCTTCAAATCTATTACAAATGCTTACGTTTTGTCTTTTCGAGCTACAGAAGTGTATAATTTATAAGACTTGTCCTCATTTTATTGAGCGTCGCAATAATTTAATGGGTCGGAAAATTTCTATTTATTTATACAAACGGTTGCGAAAAACAGTTGAACTAATTATCAATTCAAACGGCCGCTCACTGTTGGAAATAACAACAGACGATGTAGGTCGTAGACAACAAAGAAAATTTGATATCGTTTATTCCGAGTTTAACAAGACGATCTGCGAGTGTGGTATTTCAGCCGGTTTAATGTGTAACTTGGCAAAAACCGTTAGTCAGTGTCATCATTTCATTCTTCATACGTTATTATCAAATAAAACAAACTGGAAGAGCATATTTCAAACATTAGATGAACAGTTTTACCAAGAGTGATCTTGCACAAGTAGCATGCCGCTTACTACGGCCGTTTTTATATTCCAACTATGGGTGTGTTCTAGCATCCAGCAGTTTACAACTGGATGGCTCTGTATTATCAGAGGCCATAGTCCTGCTAGATAAAGGTATTGATTCGGATGCTGCTTCCGGTAACCTGAAACTAGCTTCTGTGTATTACGTTGTTGGGGATTTCGACAATGTATATGGCATTCTCATAATCATAGAGGCTACTTATGATACTGGCTTTGTAGAATCAGCATGCATGTGCTATGAAATCCCAGGCAGAACATACTATTCGGGGCGATATCAAGTTTTCGCAGACAGCTACAATGAACGTTCTGTTCAAGATATAACAGCTTGCTGTGTAAGATTTCTTCCAAGTGAAATTAACTGTATGCCGCGGGAGTTACAGTATGAATTGTTCAGATCTTTGAAGGAGGATCTGTTACACAGAGATGGCGACGAAGACTGGATGGAGTACGCTGTAGTGGACTCTCTCCCCTATCTCTACTTTTTACAGTATAAAACTTACGGGCATCTTCGGAGACCGGTTGAACAACAGCGTGCTCTTAGAAATCTTGTCACAGTTATAAACAAACAAGATAATAAGTTCGGTCATCGAGAGACAGCATGGAATCTAGCGGGACAATGCATGATGCAGGAGAATAGGCCTGTTGATGCTTTTCAGTGCTGTGTGAAATCTGTCAACATCCGGCCAAGGAACAATGCTGCATATTTTCACATTTGTATACTGTTATGTTACATAATTTGCACAAAGAACGCGCAGATGGAACGGTAACACTGACCAAAATTAATTGTTTATGTGTGTGCTTTGTTATCGGAGCACAAAGTGCACACACGTTAATAAGGGCATAGATGAATGAGTATATCTTTAGTAGTTTCAAAGATTTAAGACAAGTACATAAAACTTTTAACAAAAATCTAAGTGAAATAAGGCAATATTTGAAAGAAATATTTGTAGTTTAGTTGTATCTTGTTGGTGATGATGCAGATCATGATAGTGAACACATCTTCCAGTTTTTTAACTTATATCTAAAGTATAAGCTGTCAGGGGTTCCACTAGCTGCTGAAAAGAGTCATTTTTGTAATGTTTTAGGGAATTCTGCCAGTTGATAGCCAAAATACCCATAATTTAAGCTGAAATCACAGGGGTCGAAATGAGGCTTTTTGTTTTGGAAATTTCAAGAGTCAAAGGGTCATCTCCCGCATCAAATGGAACCCCTGGTAGTTTCAACAAAAGGACATACAGCTTTAGCAATATTTCCTACATTTTACCAAGGTCTATTGATTAACTGACCCAGATTTTACAACAATAACATGATTGATTTATTTTTGAGGACTGTTTACACAGATTTATAAACAACTCAGTCCTTTTGTCGCACTTGCAGGTCAAAAATTATAAAACAAAACATTCTCTAAACTTTCACGATTAAGTTATGACAGGCCTGATTAAATATTTTCCATATTATACTAATGAACTACTCTTGGTGTTCACCACTCTTTTGCTAAACCTCAATATATTAGCTGTATTCAAAACAATATGTATCGATGGCACGTTGGTTTCATGCACAAACATATTGGAAGTCGCCCGACAGAATGTTGGCATCTGACAGAAAACTGAAAACACACAATTGATGTAACTATATTTATTCAAAACTATTTCTTTTATTATTCTAATTTGATAAAACATCACTGAATGTAAATCTCAACAGAATTGTCATCATTTAAAGTCAAGTTTTCTCAAAAGAATTAAGTTGTAAGACTGGTACATCTGGTAGACCACTGTGCAATCAGGCTTGTACACACCACGAGATATGGAGGAGATCCAGTTCAGTTGGCATAGTTGTGCAGTCACACCAAGACCTACACTATTCAATTTTCTAAATTGTTGATTGTTGATTCATTAGGTTATTTCTGACCTAGATCCAAATACTGTAGAATCTCGAAAATAAGCGCAAAATCGAAAATAAGCGCATACTGAAAATAAGCGCATATGTCTCTTACAGAAAACGAATACCTAAAAATAAGCGCATACCCGTCCTTTAAGTTAAAATCTATCCCAAAAAATAAGCACATACCCGCCTCTTACAGTTAAAACATATCCCAAAAGTAGGCGCATATATTCATACCTAAATTGCTCATTTGTTTAATTTTCATTAAGCTGGGAGCTAAATCGGTCTTTGAATTAAAGATAATTACAGTATAGTACCTGTATAATTAACAATAATCAATAAACTCCCGCAAAAAAAACTCGGAAATCTTAAAGCAGAAAAAAAAGTGATGATCTATTGTTGTAAATTTGTAAAATAAACATGCATTTTCCAACAGGTCTTAACTCTCCAAAGACGTTAAAAGTGTTTTGATAATGTTTGATTCATGCGTGTCTTTTAGTGTTATTATGTTTAAAAAATAAACGTCTTTTCAGTCAATCCAAGCTATAAGCGCATATCAAATACAAGCGCATATTAAGCGGCTTAAATATACGCGCATTATCAAAAATAAGCGCATATTCGGCGGCTAAAATATAAGCTCATATCGAAATATAAGCGCATAAAAGCATCACAAATTCAAAAATATGCGTATAGGCTTATTTTCGAGATTCAAAAGTAGTGTACATGCAAATCTGATTGCATAGATGTGCCATCTGCTCAGAATAAGACTATGTGGTATTGTAATAAAAGGCATACCAATGGAGTAATGGAATAACACAAAAGAGAGGTAGCAGGCTAAACAAAATTGTAATAGATTAAAAACTTAGGTTTCTGAACAGTTCGGTTAATTAATACTGTTTAAGCATGTTTAGCACAATGCCTGATATATTGGTACACATTGCTTTTTTAACCCTTTCCTCCATATACATGCCTTTTTACATGTGTGCAAAGTGTAGATCTAGATCAGCCAGCATATCCGTGCCGTCTGATCATAATCAGCTCTGTTTGCTTTTTGGTCAGAAATAACTTAATAATTCAAAAAGCGAACAGTGCAGATCCTGATCTGGATCTACACTGTTTGCCCATGCCATAAAGGTGTTTTATGGAGTACAGGGTTAAATGTTACAAAGGATTTCACACAAGAATGTCAGTAGGCAAAGCCTGATCATATGTGTTTTAAATTACTGGCAACATAAAAATGCATGTAAAACTAATTGAGAAAACTTCGTAAAAATATGAATATCTAAAGATACTGCAAGTAAAATGAATCTGTATGATACTAACAAAAATACTGGATGGTGCTACAATGAATAATGACTCTGAAACATTACAACAAGGGTTGTCATGTCATTGCATGAAATACAATCTTGGGCCTTACATATGACATAGAATTTTACATAGAATTTTACCCGCTAATCCATGGATATGTCTTTTAACACATGGGCGACTAGTGCAGATCATATATCAGCTGGCACTTCCATGCCATCTGATCAGGATTTACACTGTAGGCTATTGCTGACCAAGAAGCAAACAAGTGCCAGCTGATCTGGATCTACCATGGTCACCTGTGTGATGAAATCCTTATAAATTGAGTATACATTTAAATGCTTCTGATATGCAAGCACTCGCAGTCTGGAAAACATATGACAAGAAACAGCTTTATTTCCCGAAGTATAAGTAAGCATTGTTGTTGGCTATTCTGAATCTACACTGGTCGCCATGTGGAAAAAGACGTATCCATGAAGTGAAGGGTTAACTTATGAACACCACACAAGTGATCAAACATTGAAAGCAAACAGTTTTCAAAGCAGACTTCATTTTAATGTCATCTTACGCTGGAAAAAATATAGTGAAACAATGATTTGTGTCATTGCTCAGAATTGTACAATAACTTGTTCATGCCTCATAAATTGGTTGTTGTTCCAAAAAGGGACACATCTTTACTATAATTTCAGGAATATTAATTTTGTCTTTTTTTCCAATATTTTTATCTTACTGTGTGTTTTGGGAAGATGTTACAACACCTATTTTAACCAAACTGTCATGTGACAAAAGGAATTTAAAAAATGAGTCATATTTCAATCATATATCATTCCATTTTACGCACGTATTATTTTCGTGTATTTTTCTCTAGGACAATTGCGCAAAATTGAAACCCTGTAAAATTACAAATTATTGAACTGTGTGTCTTAATAGTAATAAGTAATAATACAACTGCCCAAATTTATGCTTCTGGTACTTGTTTGCTTGTTAGTCATGAATTTTTTTTCTGCAATATTACGTGATGTTAAACTAGAACTGCTTTTGGGAAAAGCACATGTCTCCCACAAAGGCATCATCTTTGATGATGCACAGTATAAAACTGGTGAAGTGAATATAAAGATGGCAATTTATTAAAAGGGCATACGGAAGTTCTGTGCAATATTAGTCATAAACAATGTCACAAATTTTTGGAGGATCAGGAAAAACATAAGTTTCAATTTCTGATGGGCCATAATCCTGAAGTGCCAGGGTCAATGTGGCTGGTTGTCAAACTTGTTGTCATTAACATTTTGATATATCAGTGAAGATGCACTGAAAAAAGACCATGAGAGTGAGTGTACAAGGCTATCAAGGCCAATTGTAAATAAATAAATGGGCCATAAGTCTTATGTGCCGGGGTCAAAGCGGCTGTTTTTTTATTACACAGATAATTATAGCATTTGGTGAACATCATATAATAAAAATAGCAGAAAATGAGAGAAGAACCAAATCATGAGATGAACCAGGTTAGTGACATGTTTAAAAGGCTAATTTCGGATAAATCAAAGGGCCATAAATCTGATATGCCTGGTGCAAAGTGGCTGGTTTTCGAACTTGGCCAAGATATTAAGGCCACACACATTATCATAATGTTTATTGAAAATCAGTTGATGAATATTTCAGTTACATAGCAGACAAGGCTTAAACAGCCAATTTTGGATAATTCAAGGGCCATAAATCCGACATGACTGGGGCAATACGGCTGGTTATCGAACTTGGCCGAGATATTATGGCCACAAACATTTTCATAAAGTATGGTGAAGATCAGATGATAACTGTTCAAGTTACAGAGTGGACAAGCCTCAAACAACTTATTTTTGATAATTCAAGGGCCATAATTCTGAGATTCCTTGGGCAATATGGCTGGTTATCGAACTTGATCGAGATATTATGGCCACTAACATTTTGATGAAGTTTGGTGATGATCCGATGAAAACTGTTTGACTTAGAGAGCGGACAAGTGTGACAGACAGACGGACAGACAGACGGACAGACAGGAGCAAATCAAAATGTCTCCCACACCACTACGTGGTGGGAGACTTTTGGTGAAGATACAATGAAAACTATCTGACTTTGAGAGATGAACCAGGTTAGTGACATGTTTAAAAGGCTAATTTCGGATAAATCAAAGGGCCATAAATCTGATATGCCTGATGCAAAGTGGCTGGTTTTCGAACTTGGCCAAGATATTAAGGCCACACACATTATCATAATGTTTATTGAAAATCAGTTGATGAATATTTCAGTTACATAGCAGACAAGGCTTAAACAGCCAATTTTGGATAATTCAAGGGCCATAAATCCGACATGACTGGGGCAATACGGCTGGTTATCGAACTTGGCCGAGATATTATGGCCACAAACATTTTCATAAAGTATGGTGAAGATCAGATGATAACTGTTCAAGTTACAGAGTGGACAAGCCTCAAACAACTTATTTTTGATAATTCAAGGGCCATAATTCTGAGATTCCTTGGGCAATATGGCTGGTTATCGAACTTGATCGAGATATTATGGCCACTAACATTTTGATGAAGTTTGGTGATGATCCGATGAAAACTGTTTGACTTAGAGAGCGGACAAGTGTGACAGACAGACGGACAGACAGACGGACAGACAGGAGCAAATCAAAATGTCTCCCACACCACTACGTGTGTATCACATTTAAGCTGACATAGATAGTTTTTAGCACAGAAATTTTATTTTAACTGAAATTATCTGGATAAATAAAACATTAGGTATTCTTTCCACAGTCCAATTTGTTTATCTTGCGATAAATTTTCAGCAGCAATTTTCCAGTATGTCAACAACAATAACAACAACAACAGGTCCTAACTCACTTTCTAGGACATTTAACAAAATTACAGTGTGAAGTTGTTAAACAACTGGTTTGTTTTATTGTCATGTAATATTGATAAATTATATTTATTTTAAAACTGATTAATTTTTCAGCCATTCATTTGAAAAATCAGCTGCTGTCCTTTTAGAACAACAATGACAACAACAACAACATTTAGTTTGTTCACAATAAGTTAGCTTTTCACAAATATGAGATCACAAAACAGCAAAGAATGTTGAAAAATATAACAACTATCTATAGCTATGACTACACAGTTGTAAATGGAACTGTAAATCAGCATAGAATACAACAATGATAAAATATACACAACAACATTCAATAATCTTGTAAATATTAACACTGTAAGGTACTTAACCTTTTCCTCCATAGATACACCTTCATTAGGAGGGTGGACAGTTTAGATCCAGATAAGCTGGCACATTCATGCCGTCTGATCAGGATCTAAACTGTTCACTTGTTTGATTTGTTAGATTATCTGGCTAAATTTCAACCAGTGCAGATCCTGATCAGACGGCACTGGTTGCATATGCATGAAAGTGCGTATATATAGAGTAAAGGGTTATATATAATTTCATTACAGAAAAAATATACAACACTGTTCGATGTGCACTTGCAGGATTAAACCCCTTCTAAAGAAGTTCAGTTCTATTCACCACCAAAATGAAGAACCAGTCCAGCACATGATTTTCACAACTTCGTCTTTCATTTGTTCAAAGCTCTTCTGAATCATAAAAAATGCTTTCCGATGGTTAAATGTAAAAGATTCCACTCTTTTAATTGACATTTCAGCCTTACAGCCTTTATCAAATTGTACAAATTGCACAAGTTCCTACATTTTTATATCATACATGTAATATTTGATAAAGGCCTTAAGGCCTTATTGACAATTAAAAGAGTGGAATCAACTGTGTTTAATGTTTATATGCCTTCTGATATTTTAAGGATAAAATGTAAATTTTTTCATTAAATTTGTTCTTTTCTGTATGATGATAGGTCATGTGACCTGGGTCCCGTATCATACTGCAAGTTCTCCTCTAGTGTTTCTAAGGAACATAATAACATTGGATTAGGTTGTTTAGGCCACACAAAATTAAGTAATAGGTCTTTGGATATTTTAGTCATATGATTTTAGGTGAGAACAAATGATTTTTGTAAAACCTTTTTAGATGAAAAATAACACTGATATAACAAGATTTTAAACAACAGATTAATTTTCAAGCAATAAATAAAAGATCAGCATACAGTAAAACCCCTCTATAATGGAAACCTTAGGAATTGAGGGAAAGTGTCCTTAATAGCAGGTTGTTCTTAATTGTGGGTTTAAATCAAGAAGAAGAGAACATGTCTGTTCTTTAAAGAATCGCCCATAATACCGGGGTGCCCATAATATCGCGTGTCCGTAATGAGGGGTTTTACTGTATTTGTATACAAGAGGAAGTAAGTCATCGCTCCAGTTGTTGTTTTGTAAAATATACCTTGGCATTGTCATTTATTCCTTTCCCCCATTTATACACTTTTATTGCACGGGCGAACAGCTAGCATGTCCATGCCATCTGGTCAGGATCTACACTATTTGCTTTTTTATTCATTCGGTTACTCCTGACCAAGATGCAAACAGTGCAGAATCTGATCAGGCTCAATTTTCCTTTGCTCCAACCTTAGCTACAGTTCCTCATCCAAACATTTTAAAAATTTAAGAACAGGAAAAATATTATCAATAAATATGATCATTTTAAAAGTGTCTTAAGAAAATATTAGCCAGCATTATCTGTAACATTATATTTAGAAAAATATCTTTTATCTTACCGATCTTAAATGAGTCAAACAATGAAACATATTTGTGGAGTCAGCACTAAAAATATGAGTTGTCTTCTTAACCCTTTCCTGTATAGATGCACCTTTATTGCTAGGGCGAACAGTTTAGATCCAGATCAGCCATCACATCCGTGTCGTCGGATCAGGATCTAAACTGTTCGCTTTTTGATTCATTAGGTTATTTCTGACCAAAATGTGACCAGTGCAGATCCTGATCAGACGGCACAGATGTGCCGGCTGATCTGGATCTACACTGGTCGCACATGCGTAAAAATGCGTATATATCAAGGAAAGGGTTAAAGTTGTGTGTATGTTAGACTATTCTGAAATAAAACTTTGACCAAATTTTGTGCCAAGCTCTCAATAAACCCTTTCTTCAATATATATACGTCTTTAGGACTTGGACATACAGTGTAGATCCAGATCAGTCAGCAGATTCGTACTGTCTGATCAGGATTTGCACAGTTTGCCTTTTTATTAAGTAGGTTATTTCAGACCAAAACGCGAACAGTACAGATCCTGCAAGGGTGCTTGCTGATCTGGAACTACACTAGTTGAACATGCTCTAAAATGCGTACATGTATATGTATCGAGTCAGCGTTTAACATGGTTTCAGAGAGACAGAAATATTTAGGCTCTAGGAGCCCCCCAAAAAGATGTTGAAAAATGTCATGTTTTCATTTGAATGTCTGTACAGCAGTAAAAATGAAAGTTACATATATCACTAACAATACATACAAGAAACAACAATATAAATAAATAAATAAATACTGAAGTACAACAGTGAGCTATAATTGATAATAATAAATAATAAAAATGTCAATCAATATGGAATTTCTATTCTTAAATAAAATTATGTCATTCAGTTTCCAAATATACAAACAGTACAGTAACAGATAAAATCTTTTTCTGCCAGCGGAAAAAAATAAAGTAACATTTTTGAATTCATATTTATCATAAAGTTTGTGTTGACATGTTCAGTTACTTTTAAAGCGGCATTACTTCAAATTAACCCTCTCTTGTATGAAATATTACATGTACTTGGAACTATAGGCACAAATTTGCAGCATTAGTTCGGACTAATAAAATTTTAATTTACTTAAATAAATTTGGTCCGCGCGACTAACAGCGAAAGTAGGATTTCTGAAATGTCACAGAAATCGAGATCGCACATGAAGTGGTCTCTTTGTCAAAAACCAGTGCTAAATATACCTCGCTTTTAAAGAACGATAATTTAAACAATATCATTGAAAATCCCGTCTATAAGAAAGAATTCAATCGGACCTTTTTTGTTCTGTTAGAGAGTTTATATATTGGAGTCTATATGGACAAATATGATTTTTCAATAGTATATTATTACCTTCATTTAGGGCTGGGGCTTAAAATTATATAATTTCAGCCTTTTCAAATGACATATTCAATTTGGTGCAAAAATAAATTCTCACAGTTTTATTATCCTTAAAAAATAAGCTTTTCATGTTTAAATTTCTCTGGGGGAATAATTTCTCACTTTTTAAATAGCGCAAAATGTGCAAAAATCAAAACCTTGTGAAATATAAATTTCCAACTTTTTAATTATTGAAAATAAGCAAACATTTTACCTGTGTGAAATATAATGTTACCACCTTATGTAATGACTGTCAAAAACCTATATGCACTGGATTTCTGACCAAATAAAGGCATAGGCCCAAAATTACAAAACTAATGTCAGATTACTCTTTAATCCTTAAACGTTGTAATTTCAAAATTAACCAATCAGAACAAAATTTCAGTAGTGAAAACTCCCTTTGACTCAACATTGTGCCAATCACTGTTACTGCAAACATTACAGGACTTCATACAACCCTAATACACACAAAATGCCATTTGAACTCTAAAACAGAAAATATTTGGAAAAGATTTTTTTTTCAAATTCAAATTGTTGTTTCTTTTCATTCTTTAAAATATATGGATAACTGTATGAGAAGAAAAAAAAAAAAAAAAGATTTAATTAACCCTTTCCTCCATAGATACAACTTTATTGTGTGGGCGAACAGTGTAGATCCAGATCAGCCGGCACATTGGTGCCATCTGATCAGGATCTACACTGTTCGCTTTTTTATTTCTTAGGTCATTTCTGACCTAAATGCGACCAGTGCAGATCTTGATCAGATGGCACGGATGTGCTGGTTGATCTGGATCTACACTGGTTACACATGCGTAAAAATGCGTAATAGAGGAAAGGGTTAAAAGAGCACAGCTAGAGTTGTAGCTGCTTGTTGTAAGTCCGAATCTTGGCAGCAGATAAAGAAAACTGTAAGGGGAAGTAACCACTACAGGAAGTTTGCAATCACGTCAATGTATTGAGACTGGTTACCAGTCTGACAGCTTATGTGCCCAAGGTTATAAAACTGAGCATGGAAACCAGTCTCAAATCTCAAGCATCTGATTGGCTGAAATGGCGACCAGTCGCCATTTCAGCCAATCAGATGCGTGAGATTTGAGACTGGTTTCCAATCTCAACTTTATAACCTTCAGCCATGATCTTGGTCCCAGTTCAACAACAGTAAATAAGTTAATCAACTGTATCAAATTATTTCGATAAAATTTGTGGTTCACAAGCTTTCTAAATTATGAGACAGATTTCATCAGACCTTACAATAAAAATCCTTATAATTATAATATATTACTCAAAATTTGATAGGAATCACTTTTCGTTTTATCCCGAATTATTGTTCCTACCAAGTTTTACCCGCTGCTCCGCTTCAACAGTTAGTCGGCTCATTCATTCTTTAGCGCAAAGCTGATGTCAAATGAACATATTTTCGGAATCACAGAAATATTTTTTCGTTTCAATCTTATGTAATGAATAAACACAATCTTTTAAGTGATCCTTATCAAATTTTGAGTAGTATAATATGATAGGCTTGCCACCAACCACCTATTTTTTTTCCATCAACTTAAATTAGCTCAGAGATAGCATCCAGTCAAATGATTGTCCACCTTGTGTAAGCTTGCCAATCCACAAGGCCTGGATAAGTACATTTAGGTTATATGAGGGGTGATCTAAAAGTTCCCAGAAAAGTGATTGCAATTAATTGCTTTAATTTTGTAAATTAAGCAGTGAAATACTTTTCCACAAGTTTTTGGATGACCTCTTGTAGATATTCAGCTTTATTCTTTATCTGAGCTTCAAGTCAGCCAAATATATAACATTATGCATTAAGACACCTGCCCCAACTCTGCTACATAAAACATGCTTACTTTAAAGATTCATCGCACTTGCAATGAGTATATTAAATCCATATGTGTATTTGGATACACACACATACATAATAGTGCATGCAACTACATACAGCCAAAGAAATGGGTATGAAATTAGCATATATGTAATGAAAATATGCCACGCAGTCCACGTTACCCATGAGTACATAAACAGTGCTCCGATTAAACTCTCATTTGAATTTAATTTTACATCGCTATTTCCAAATGACTTCTTTTCATAAAAATCTTTCAAAATGGCCTCTTTCTGGCACCATTTTTCCTTGCACCAGTTCTCTAGGCCTTCTTTATCATCCGGGATTTCTCTGCTCGGGAAATTTTTTATCAGGAAATGAATTTCCGATGGAAAGTTGCCTCTGACGATGTCCATTTCATCTTGTGGAATGGTTTTTGGATAAGCTATGGTGATATCAGCAATACAGTCTAAAATATCATCTGTAAAATAAAAAGTAAAAGATACAAACATGGATATTTTTGACAGTTATAAAAAATCTTTCAAAGAAAACATATGGCATACCCGATATGTTAAATCCGTCATCATTCCATAAAATGATGTCATTAATTACAGCAGATGGCATTGTTTTTGTGGTATGATAAAAATATGTATTCAGTATGTGTAAGAAAAATCATGAAAAAAAATAAGATAATAGTCAGATCTTTCCAACTAAAGTGTCCAAAAGTACCACCAAAGTGATGTTTTTCAATTCTGCGCAAAATATAATCCTAAATAATTATTCTTATTTATTCTCACAAAATCAGGAAATTTCCATGCACATTTTTCTTTTTTTTTCTCTCAAAATATTTAGTATTATTATAAAATTTATTGTAGTAATATTTGTTTTTTTTCCAGTTTTGATCAACATCAAGACTGAATATTTAATATGTCTACAAAAAGTTTTCACTTGAATGGTAAGTTTAATGTTGATATAAAACTTTGGACACAAACTGGCCTTGGCAGACTTCCCAAAAATTGCCAGACCGACGGATCTGTCCGGTAAAATTTGGGCCGGTCTGACGTGATTTCTCATGTTATAAGACCGAGCGAGGGTCAGACAAAAATTTGAACTGCTGATTCTTTTCTAAGGTGTTTAGATCAGACAGAATTTGTTTCAGTCAGACAGACTTTCAACACTTGTGTGACCAAATGTCTTACACTTTTTTTCAACCACGGTAAGTCTGCCTAGATATTTTAGTGACATATTTGAAGCTGTATCAATTTGACATAATTTCACTGAAGAATTCTAATCAACAATGATGTTGTGGTTGCCTGCTTGTTATGAAGTGTTTTTCTGCTGTATACCATTGGCTGCAAGGTAAATGCACCTTAATTGTCCAAAGATGTTTGGTAGACTGACATTTCAATGAATATTCAAAGTAAACTTACATGGTCTATTTCATACCCTAAGGAATGTGTTTACATAAATATTCTGGCTGACCATCAAAAGACTAGATTTGAGACAGGTCTAGCCTTAGTTTTAGGCTCTTTGGCATTGATTAATAACTTAAGTAATTTAAAAATTCTACAAATGATACTAACATACCTCTTTTCATTTCATCAACAATATGAGCAAACCCAGTTGTGCGTGGATGCAGAACATAATCATACTTGGGCAGATTATTTTTCTCAGCGAAAGCATCACTCCTCTTCTTGGTGCTCTTGGTCAGGTCCGTGCCCTCAGGAAACAGTAATATCTGCATCAGGCAATAATATATACATTTATAAACAGTTCCAAAAACCAACAAAACTCTCCCTGGGCCAATTGTTTTTGTCAGGCAACAGTATGAACCTGCCTTAGCAGCCACCTGCATTTAGCAACCAACAGCCAGTTTTAATATGTCCTAAACTGACATTTTGTTCTAATTCTTATCTGTCTTAAAAAGCTACTTTCACTATGTCCTAAACTGACCTGTTGACAGCTGCTTAATACACGTTTGACTGTATCTACACTTATCAACACTTTAAATTTTACATTTCAAATTCATTATCTACGATGAAGTCTTTTTCACCTAAAAAAATCATAATTACTGGTGCTACACAGTGTGACGTATTACTTTAAGAGGCTTCAGTAAAAGCCCCTAACAATTTGGTATTTGCACAATATTTTGACCTGTGCAGTTTAAGAGTGTGCACGTTTTGCCTCCTGTTGCTGCTCAAAAGTGTGCCATCATTCTCTTTCACAACAAAGTGGCTGATTCAACAAAAAGTCATAATATCACAAATTCTTCTCATAATTTTGGTGAGAGTAATTATTTGTGTAAATACAGGAATTGAGTCTTTATTTGATGGTGTTTATCTGGATATGAAAAACATTTGGATTGTTTCAAGTAAGCCTAAAGCCTTTTGGCTTCACTAATTTTTAACAACCACAACTCAATATATTAACCACTCTCGATGACTACATGTAGTTCCTGGGTTGAAACCTAGCACCAAATGAGGATTAAGGAAACTGCAGAAGAATCTCATCTGTGGTGAGATTTCAATCTGCAGTGTCTGGATCTGAAGTCTGATGCTTTACCCCTCGGCCATTTTGAAAACTTTGGTTATAACCATTACAAGAGCAATCAGTGTAAATCCAAATCAGTTTCGAATGATCTTGATCTACACCATTTGCCAGTGCTAATTAACAGGCATATCCATGGAGTAAAGGATTAACCCTTTCCTCCATATATTTACATTTTCACATGTGTGTGACCAGTTTAGATCCAGATCAGCTGTTACATCTGTGGCGTCTGATCAGGATCTACACTGTTCGCTTTTTGGTCAATAATAACCTAATAAATAAAGAACAGTGCAGATCCTGATCAGATGGCACAGATGAATGAATGAGAGAGTGGATGAACATACATTTTGTAAATCAAATAGCAATTTTCCCCATGTAAATGGATCTACACTGTTTGCCCATGCAATCAATTTGTGTCTACGAAGGAAAGGGTTAAGTAAAGCGTTTTATTATATACCCATGAATGATTTTAGCATAGTGCATCGTTAAACCACAAAATTGTTACAACTCGTCAGATTAGAAATTCCGTATCGAACGATGTCCAGCTTTCTGTGTTCTATGTGACGTCATATACTATGTCGCACTAGGTTGTGGTAACTTTCCGGCACATAACGAACTTCAAAATAGGAAATTTCCGTCGCAGTTTTACAAACGTTAAGCTATTTTTACGCCATTCATAAATTTTTTACACCATTCATAAACTTACCTTCACCTTACTATTTTTATTTCTGTTATTATGTAAACCACGTTTTTGACTAAAATGTTGTTGTTTAGTTCATTTAAATTTGTTTTGAGCGAGAAGGGTATATAATAAAAGGAACATTATGACAGTATGCATTCTGAAGGTTCGTATTATTTCTCGTTGCGTATGTAACCACATCACGCTCAACCTTCGGTCTCGCACGATATTGTTTACATACCCAACTTGAAAAATACGAACCTACAGAATGCATACTGTTATAATATTCCATATATATGGATCATTCTGGTAACTTCAGTATAGCAAGTTAAATGGGAGAAAGCTGTTTAATGCACTTGTTTGTTAGCAGTTTTAAAATGATCTGTTTAACCCTTTCCTCCATACACATTTTATCGCATGTTATACAGTGTTGTTATACAGTGTAGATCAGCTCAGCTGGCACATCTGTGCCATCTGATCAGGATCTGCAAAATTTGCTTTTTGGTCAGAAATAACCTGATACATGTACATCAAAAAGCGAACGGTGTAGATCCTGATGGGAAGGCATGGATCAAGATCTTCTTTGTTAGCACATTCCATAAGTTCAGTATAAATGGAGAAAAAGGTTTAACCCTTTCCTGTACAGATACACATTTTTACGCATGTGCGACCAGTGTAGATCCAGATCAGCCAACATCCGTACCGTCTGATCAGGATCTGCACTGGTCGCATTTTGGTCAGAAATAACCTAATGAATCAAAAAGCGAACAGTTTAGATCCTGATCAGACGGCACGGATGTGTCGGCTGATCAGGATCTAAACTTTTCGCCCTAGCAATAAAGGTGTGTCTGTACAGGAAAGGGTTAAGGTGTATATTTTGGTTGCAACAATTTTGCGACCGTCCTTTTTTTTATAACACTCATGAATGATACAAGAAACAGATTTAAAACAATTAAATATTGTTTAAATGTTAAAAAAAATAATCTTTTACATTTCATTCTAAAGTGGCAAAATTAAAATATACATAAATGAGCAAAACAAAATTGTTTCTGTACAGTATTGTACATGTATTTATATTATTTATGTGACAAAATACAAAATTCTGGAATAAGGCAAAGTGTACATGTATAAACCTTGTTTGTTATTTCTCAAGACAGACAAACTATGTTGCCAATCACAAGAACTCTAAAAATTTTCTAGGCATTTTAAATTACTGGGTGTAAAATAGTCTTTTCATCTCAAAATTAAATAACCTATGTTCTAACAACACCAGCTAGTTTGCTAGTTTTATTAGGTTATTTATGACCAAGAAAAAAAAAAGAAAAAAGTAGGGCAAAGAAGGGCTCAGACATAAAGTAGGAAAAGTAGGGATCAGTAGAAAGCGTGAATATGAGGCACGCCACGGGAAAAGGTACCATCGGGCAGTTGACGTCAATCCTTGAAACGACGTCATAAAGTTGAGCAGACGACATTAATGATTATGCAATTTGCGGTAAAAATACCATTTTATTGTCAAAATGTGTAACAAAATCACTGTTTTGTTATGAGAAAATAATAGAAATTTGAAATTGCTTTCTAAATATAGTAACAACAAAAATGACACAAAAAATAACCGAAGGTACCTTTTCCCGTGGCGTGCCTCGTATATTATAAAAGACAGGTAATAAATTATCTGCAATGGTTTCATTACCTTTCCAAGTAAAACTTGGGGGGAGAGGGGGGGGGAGAGGGGGGGGGGGGGGGGGGGGGGAGAGGGGGGGGGCAAGTTAAATGAACATAGCAGGGAGATTCTGCACTTTAACAAAACAGAACCTGTTTCTCTTATAAACAGGTGATGCAAATGGTCAATTTTGCCAGAGAAAATGCAAATCCCTCTGACCCAGAGTCACTACTCACTTAGGCCCTGTTGTTTATATAGTATAACCCTTTACTCATAATATGTGTTTATCCCTTGTGCTACCAGTGTAGATCCAGATCAGCTGGAATATCTGCCTAATCTGTTCAGGATCTACACTGGTCACCTCTTTGTCGGAAATAACATAATAATCTTAAATGGTAACAATGTAGATCCTTATCAGACATCAAAGATGTCCTGCCATGCAATAAAAGCTGTTTATATGAAGTAAATGGTTAACCCTTTCCTCCATAAATACACAATTTTACACATGTGCGACCACTGTAGATCCAGATCAGCCAGCACATCCATGCTGTCTGATCAGGATCTGCACTGGTCGCATTTTGGTCAGAAATAACCTAATGAATAAAAAAGCGAACACTTTAGATCTTGATCAGGCGGCACAGATGTGCTGGCTAATCTGGATCTAAACTGTTCGCCCATGCATAAAATTGCAGGTGTATCTATGGAGGAAATGGTTAATGAAAATAAAAGGGGCATTCAGGTCTAGGAGATTATCAACAAAATATGCCATGTCTTGTGTGTGGCATGACAAGTAGTTCATCTTTTTAATATATAAAGAAAATGCCACAATCTACCAACAAAAGATCCTTTGTTTTGTATTTATATCAGTAAAATACAATAGCGCAGTAACGATATATCACCTTAATATTTCAATGGTGCTTTAAAATGAGCTTTTGCATTAAGGTGAAAATATCTGGTTTTTCGACATAAGTGTTATAATTTTAGCTAAGTTTGCAGAATTGTTTAAAAATCTATTTTTAAATGAATAATTTATCATTTTAGTGCAAAAGTGGTATAACTCCTTCATATTTTATTGTTCTTATACCATTTTTGCACTAAGACGACTAAATTTGCTAATGTAATTGAGACACTATGAAATGTCTACATTTATTAATGTCCTTAAAGAAACATAAAAC
Source organism: Corbicula japonica (assembly GCA_038501625.1). Taxonomy (NCBI): domain Eukaryota; kingdom Metazoa; phylum Mollusca; class Bivalvia; order Venerida; family Cyrenidae; genus Corbicula; species Corbicula japonica. The sequence continues at coordinate 60,993 of JAZAYU010000716.1, read as the reverse complement.
AGTGACTGCGACCACGTGCAGATGGTGACCATATAAACTGGTGAATTCGCATTCCAACAGGCAAAATGTGAAGTTCTGTCCATTTGTTAACAGATATCGTGCATTTCCCTTTACTCCATAATACAAACATTTTAATGCCTGTACCTTAGAGTACATCCAGATCAGCAGACACATCCATGCCATCTGATCAAGATCTGATGCATTAAAGGTGTATCTATGGAGTCAAGGATTAACAAAAACCCACCAGTCAAAAAAAATATTAGCATCATAAACAAAAGAGTGATACTGCAATAAACATGTGAGCTCAATGAGTAATGTGGCATTTTCTTTGATTGAACATTATATCCAAGTAGATAAATATCTGAATCATGCCTCGATTACTTACCCTTCACTGATAATGGTACAAATATAAACTATTTATCAGTATTGATACAGAAACATTCAATCTTCAGTTTTTCAATATATATATCAACATGAATTAATCAAATCTTTCTAGCAACCAAACACATGTCAGTATGTGTCAATAAACAATCTCTGAAAATAACTTATTGCTAGATTACTTAGAGCTTCTTGTAATTTCCTTCATCAATGACTTTTAATGAATCTTGACCCCTTAACCCTTTCCTCCAAGCACATTTTTAAGCATATGCGACCAGTGTAGATCCAGATCATCTGGCACATCAGGATCTGCACTGGTCGCATTTTGGTCAGAAATAACCTAATAAATTAAGAGCAAACATTTTAGACCCTGATCAGATGGTACGGATGTGCCAGCTGATCTGGATCTAAACTGTTCACCTATGCAATAAAGGTGTATCTATGGATGAAAGGGTTAAAGATGACCCAATGTAAACATTGACCACATTTTATAAGTAAGGTCTTTTTAAAATGTTCTTACTCTATCTAGTCAATTACTACCATAATCGCTTGTGTATTGGCCGCACCTGTGTACAAGCCACAATCCCAAACTGAATGAAAGCCTAAATTCAGTAGAACCCTTTGGGATGTGGTTAACAGTGTAGATCCAGATCAGCCTGCAAGTGCCATCTGCTCAGGATCTACACTGATTGCTTTTAGATTCATTAGGTTTCTGATCATTTCGCAAACAATGTAGAAACAGATTAAAAGGCATGGATGAGTTGGCTGTTCTAGATCTACACTGGTTGCATATGACATAAAACCCATAAGATTATATGAGGGACGCCACGGGAAAAGGTACCTTCGGTCATTTTTTATGTCATTTTTGTTGTTACTATATTTAGAAAGAACTTTCAAATTTCTGTTATTTTCTCATAACAAAACAGTGATTTTGTTACACATTTTGACAATAAAATGGTATTTTTTCCGCGAATTGCATAATAATTAATGTAGTCTGCTCAACTTTATGACGTCGTTTCAAGGATTGACGTCAACTGCCCGAAGGTACCTTTTCCCGTGGCGTGCCTCATATGGAGTAAAGGGATAAAGGCCAGGTTTAAAATTTACAAATGCAAGTATACAATTCCCCAACTTGAACTATAAAATCAAGTAAAGAATTGCGGCCTATACATGAATGATGATGGTATAATATACCAATCTTTGGTATGCAAGTTATTTGCATACATGTAGATTGAAACAAGTTTTGGTATATAACCAAGTATGTCAATTACAAACTTCCCTCAAAAATACTACAAAATTAAAGTAGGATGCCCTAAAGCATTTTCAACCTCTTAAATGAATAATTAACACTTTTTGTGAGAAATATAGTTTTTAATGTTTCCTCTTAACGGTTTACTCCATATATATATGCCTTTAATGGCAATAGCAAACAGTGTAGATCCAGATCAGCCAGCAAATCAGTTCCATCTGATCAGGATCTGCACTGGTCACATTTTGGTACATGTAAGAATTAACCTAAAGAACCAAAACGCAAACAGTGTTAATCCTAATCAGATGGCATGGATGTGCCGGCTTTTAGCCATGGTCTTTAGGGTGTAGATCCAGATAAATCTTTGACTTTGCCATAATGTCTATAAGAAGTAAAGGGTTAAAAATACTTTAAAATCATAGCAGGATGCCCCTAAGCATTTACAGTCTCTTAATTCAATAATTCATCAACACTTTTTTAAGAGATTCTTCTCAATTCATATAAAATACATGTAGATATGTATACAAACATGGTTAAATGCTGAAAATCTTAAATTTTAAACTACCACCAGTATAGTTAATTTACAATAAAAACTTATGGTGCTGGAATGGATAATACAAGTTTTTTTTATTTACAACCAGTGTAGACCCAGTACTGCAGTCTGATCAGGGTCTACAGTGATTAACACTTTATGTCATAGATAAGACTTAGTCTTTAATTACATGGACAAACAGTTAAGATCCAGATCATATGGCTCATCTGTGCTGTTTAATCACTATATATTATGTCCACTTTTATATTCATTAGGTTATTTCTAACCAGGAGATGAACACTGAAGATCCAGATCAAATGGCACATATATGCTGGCAAACCTGGATCTAAATTGGTCACCCATGAAGATCAAATGGAGTAAGGAATTACAGCCAATAAATGCCTGAAACAATTAATGGTTCAATTTATATAAAAAGATAGATGAGTCCATTACAAATATTGGACATGCAACAGGCTATTCCTCTATTATACATGGAGCCCATCATTGGAAAAGGTGTCTTTTAACATCGTTTTTTGAAATGACTTCAACATTTGAGCACACAACACTGCCATTTATGCTTTTTGCAGTAATATTATCATTCTACAGTCAAATATGTTACAACAAACATCACCTATTAGTAATGAAAAAATAATAGCTAATTCTAAGCAGGATTCTTCTTTAGGAGTAGCAGAAGAACAGATTTGAGAACAAATCATGGCACTCCTGCTCTGCTAAAATAGACCAAATCTAGACACAATGAAAATGTCCTCACCAAGGACACCTTTATCCCCATGATGTGTCAAATATTTTATATATCTGGGGTAGTTAGACATCCAGACCCACTACACAAACTATCCTCATATATACACTGTAAAGATACCAAATAAGTATACAATACCTGTGGCTTGTAGTTGACATGCTTGAATACTTTGAGGCATCTAGAAATGGTCCTCTGATCTACTTCCCAATTTCTGTCCAAAAATATGTATCCAGCAATCTGCATTGCCCAACCTACCAATCAAAACATGACAAATATATAGCTAGCGATCTGCATAGCCCAACCTACCAATCAAAACATCAAACATATAGCCAGCAATCTGCATAGCCCAACCTACCAATTAAAACATTACAAATGTATAGCCAGCAATCAGCATAGCCCAACCTACCAATCAAAACATAACAAATATATAGCTAGCAATCTGCATAGCCCAACCTACCAATCAAACCATGACATATATACATGTATATATATATAGCTAGCAATCTGAATAGCCCAACCTACAAATCAAAACATAACAAATATATAGCCAGCAATCTGTATAACCCAACCTACCAATCAAAACATGACAAATATATAGCTAGCGATCTGCATAACCCAACCTACCAATCAAAACATGACAAATATATATCCAGCAATCTGCGTTGCCCAACCTACCAATCAAAACATGACAAATATATAGCCAGCAATCTGCATAACCCAACCTACCAATAAAAACATGACAAATATATAGCTAGCGATCTGCATAGCCCAACCTACTAATCAAAACATCCAAACATATAGCCAGCAATCTGCATAGCCCAGCCTACCAATTAAAACATTACAAATGTATATCCAGCAATCAGCATAGCCCAACCTACCAATCAAAACATCACAAATATATAGCCAGCATTCTGCATAGCCGAACCTACCAATCTTAACATGAAAAATATATAGTTTGCAATCTGCCAGCCAAAGCTACCAATTAAATTTTCAAAAACAAATTGTATCGGAAATCTGCATAGCCCATCCTACCAATCAAAACATCAAAAATATGTAGCCTGCTGTAGCCAGCAATCTGCATTGACCAACCTACCAATCAAAACATGACAAATATACAGCAAAAATGAATCTTACAAAAACCCTTCCCAGAAAACCACCTACCAATTCCTGGCAAGAATTTTAGCATATTCTTCAAGCTAATGGTGTAGCGTCTCACGGAAGCATGTCTAACTTGATACGAGAACAGGTAAAGCCAATCAAATCTTGTTCTGTGATTCATGATCATCAGAGTGGATTCCTCATTGCTGGGTACTTCACCATAGATGCTAACTTTCGTCTGAAACAGCACTTCATATATGGCCTGTAAAAAAGAAAAAGGTTTTATTACTATGTGTACTGCTGTCATTAAATTTTGTGGGTCTGAATTTTTATGACATTTTTGTGCAGATCATGGGATGTAAATTCACCCAGATTTATTATTCTAGTATTATAGGCTATTACATGGCATCTTAAATTTTTCAAGGGTGAAATTTCCTTTTTTTACCTAGCGCGAAATACATGAATATTACCGTCATTGTTTGAATATAAGCCGCACTTTTTTCTCAGAATTCGGCAGTAAAAAGTTATGGGTGCGGCTAATACACAGGTTAGGCTGCTTATACAATTCGTTAAGCCATTTTCATCTGTTCCACAAGGTTTGGGGGCGGTGTGGCTTATACATGAGTGCGGCTTATATTCGAACAATGACGGTAAATCCTCACAAAATATAATATGTAACACAGTAAGATTTCATTAAAAATGAATATGTATTTTCTTTTGTCTGACAAGTTGTCATTCAGTCTACCTAAATTATATTATTATGTAAGTAAATTGAAAATTATGTTTTAACCCTTCAAAGTGTTGAAAGAAATCTGCTCAATAGTTAGTGAGGAGTTGGTGGCACAAGATTTGGGGGATTAACTTAGACAGATGTACAGACAAGTGCAACTCTATATGCCTGCCAATTTTCTTGAGGCATAAAAACAACAAACTAAGGCAATGCTATTAATTAAATAAGCACTGACCTGAGAAAAGCAAATAAATTTAGAGGTTTTAAAATATAAAAAACATGTCTTACTTTGAGAGTTACATCAATATTCAATATGGAACTTGAGAACATGAGAAGTAACACACTTATATAGACAGATATATAGGTAGGAATCAGTATTTTGGGAGAAACATCCAGGAGTAAATGTTCAAGTTAGGGCAACAACCGAGATGATGTTAATTATGCTGGAAACAAACAGTGTCAGCGTTTAAGTTGACATTACTTATCTAGTGTTGTATCTATAGCGTGATAAAGGCGCACGGCGCCCCTCACTTTTTGAAGAGCGCCCCTCTGCCCTAAATCTCAAACACTCTGCCCTTTTCCCCATAAACGCCCTTTTGTCTTCAATAATTAATGTCAACCACCACAAATTCTGCCTTTGTTTATTCAATGCCTGTGTTTTCCCAAGTTACCTTGTGTAATTAACAGAAACTCAGCGATGTGTGTATACGTACCCTACAGCGACCGTCCGAAACCAAGTCCCAGACAAGTCATTAATCGATATAAGGACAAGTGTCAAATACACAGAAACCCAGTGTCAAAAAACTTGTTAGTCATAAACAGCGGATTAGCTTCATCAACAGCATGTGCCCATGCGGCGTATGAAACGTCCTGACCGACCCGCCTTGGAGTCAATGAATTGTTGCATCACTTGCTTCTATACTCCAATTAACTGTCTAGCATATTGGTACAGTATTTTTTGTATTAAAACCAGGTTATCTGATAATTTTAAATAACAAAAATAAAGCAAAACATCGTAATTTTATCTATACAGTAATTCGCTTGTCCCATTATTTTGAATTTGCTGGTATCACTCGTTTTCAACAAAGTACTCGTTTGAACAATCATTGGTATTCAGAAAGGCAACTTGTTTACACAAAAATAACTTTATTTCATTGGTTGAAGCCATAGAAAACAGGAACTTTAAAAAAATTATGAAAAAATGCTCACTTCCAAAACGGAAATTGTACGACTTTTTGCCAAATTTTTTCTATTATCTAGTAAGTTTGATTTTGATACCTTGATGTCTTAAAACTGCTCAAATTACATTGAAAAATCAAGAAAACATCTAGTTCTCTTGATAAAATTTCATTTTCATCATGTACAATCTAAATTTCATTAGAAATTACAACCAGTGAAAGTGTAATCAATTTCGGACAGCAATAATTTCGGATACTTTTTTTTTCCACAATTATTCTAAAGTTTTAATTATTTTTGTAAGTAACTCATAAATTTTGACCATGACAATAAATTGACCAAAATCTCACCTACAATATCATCAAGTGTCACTAAGTGACAGACAGAACTAAGGATACACTTTCAATTTAAACAAGATTGTACTCTGGCTGTTCTGTTGTCAGAGTTAGTCACATGATAATTCATTGATTCAGATTTGTTTGAAAAAGCATTTTCACCTATTCACCAACCCCTACCCCACCCAAAAACAAACAAAAAACCCACAACAACTTAAGTTTAAGTATGCTGGAAAGTGTCCTTTTGCTAGCGAAAAACACGTATTTGCCCCTGCCCCTTTTTGACAGCACCCTGCCCTTTTCACAGCACCCTGCCCTTTTTAAATCCTGGATACAACACTATTATCATTAGTACTAAGCCTCAACTAGGACCTCAGACTTACCTAGCTGAAACACTTCCAAGAGCTAAAGAGGCTGCCTGGTGCAAAAACTACTTACTACTCTTCTCACAATTCCAATTTAACTGAATAATGTCTAGTACTACACCAGATTGCCAACATTTGGTTAGAATATGAATCCCAGCCAATGCTACGCCCAAAGGAGGTTTATGCCCTGCCGACAATGCCATTGTGGCATTTTTTGAGTTAAAAAAGAAGACTCAACCAGGACTCAATCCTTCGACTTACTGTGCCAACTGAGCTACAGTCTGCCTTGTGTGAAGATAATGAAACATAAAAAATTAATAGCTGATCATTTAAATTTTAAAATCATACACTTATCAGCTGAGAGAGGAACAAAGCAATATACACTTACCACACAATAAAGTTTCCAGCACCAAATAATTTTGTCAGTGATGCTCCTAGTAAACTTTGGAAATACGAAAAACAGAGGTAGGAAAGGTGTAAGCAAAAATATTGTTCCGAAATAAGTTGAATAGAAAATAAGAAAAACAAAGCACACTCCACGAAAGCATCGCCAGGATTGTTCAAAATTTCCCTGTGTCATGTTTCTTGACTATAAATCAATTATCAAATTTAATGTTTAGAGATTGTGTCTGCTTATCAACAGATAACATGAAATAACTTGCGTTTTGTGTTGCTGTCAAAACAAGAAATTTATAATCTATAAAGGGGAGTAACTCTCCGGTGCGTATCGTTGGCCGGAACCTGGCCGGATCTTTTTCGTACCAACGGAATTTAACGGACTTGTCCGGAAATTGAACTCGACAACATCCGGAGCGAAAAGGTGCGATATATCAGACAGCAAATGTTGATTTAGTGCGAAATCCTCACTGGTAGATCAAGATGTTTCAAGTGGATAATTTGAAGTTTACTTACTTATAGTCACCGAAAGCTTGTCAGCTTACAATTTATAATAATGAGACAATCTTTGGGAGCAAACATTTCGCCCCCAGTATGTTTCGACCCATAATAAGTCCTCGCGCGGGTCTTTTTGCCTGGGGGCACACATTTTATATACCCAATTCACAAAATAACTGGGGCCGGAAGAAATGAATTAGAGCATTTGGCTAAAGCAACCTTCTTCTTAAGAATGCCAGATGTTGACCACAACACGATTTCATTTTGAACCCTAATGGCCTAAATCCATTTTGGCCCAGACATAATTTTCACCTTTTTGTGACATTTCCACCTTCAGATTTTTCGATCACAGAACAATGAAACCCGCCAAGACATTTCGACCCCCAGGATATTTCAAAACAAGATTTATTATCATGTTTGACTTTTTAAATTTTGTCATGTTTTAAAATGCATTTTTGGTGGTGTTAGCCCAACTATTTGTGCGCAGAAAGGGCTTTTCTATATATAGGATGGTCGCCCTTCTCACACAACCCAGTTACTATTCAAATCAATGCGGAATTTTTTTTCCTTCTATGTCTATATGCCAGCGATAAGAATCTTTGTCGCAACTTTTGACGGCTTCAAATAGATTTTTAAACTTTATATATCTTTAAAAAATTACATACCTGAAAAGCTAATTCCAATTAAAATCAATATATGTGATACTTTTTAAGAAACTTTTTCGTTCATTATGAAAAAAACATATAAACCTCCACACAGGTCAACAGTTTTTATGTTACACCGATAAAAGTCTACCTGACTGTAGATTATCGATTAATAAAAGGGACGCTTTCATTGGTTATCACATTAAAATCAACATGTACACGGCATAAACAATAGCAGGTTTAAAAGTGTTATTTGTGGAATATTTTTTATTTTATTAATACTTTAGAGACAATTTATGTTTTAAAACAACAAATTAACATAGCAGTGCTGAAATTTTTCAAATGGCAGTGGAAAAATGGGAATTTAAAGCAGTGCGATTTCCACCACAGTTTTATCGTAACTGCTTGAGACGTAAAGGAGAGACATTTGTAAAAAGTCAGTATCATAATTTAATGGGTCTGTGCTTGCAGTCGAATAATTGAGACTAGGGTGGTGTAAATGCATATTGACAAAATAATCCCTAATGGTGAAGACTCTGCTTAAACCGTTAGATTATGGAAATTTCAAGTGTCAGAGGGTCGTCATCTGGGTCAAATAGAACCCCTCACATATACTGGCAATTATGTTCAAATTAACATTAATAAAATCGTGAGATATAGTTTGAGATCTTACTTTCAGTACTAAACTATTTTGCAGAATGTTTGAAAATATTGACAGTGGGTTGAAGATAGTGCTTGGTTTGACAGCAGCTGTCGGAGCAAAGTATGTAGCTGGCTGGTGGATGAGAGAAAAGAGACGAGACCGTTTCGAGCTGGTTGGCACAGTGAAGGAACTAATCTGCTACCCAGTGAAGTCCTGCAAGGGTATTTATGTTCAGGAGGCAGAAATTACCAAGTTTGGGCTGAAAGTCAATGGTGCAACTGATCGGTAAATTATCAGTATTATCTCAAGTGCTCTTTGTGGAATTTGACCCTGCTTTACTCTAAGAATATGATTTTTATTCTATGTGCAACCAGAATAGATCTTGATCAGCCTGACCAGATATGCACAAGTGATTTAATTTGTTCTTTTAATCAGTTAGTGGGACGAATAAAATTTAGTCTGTAGGTGGTCTTTATTTATTTGTGATCTTTAGCACAGGTTGGACTGTTATTATGCAGCTGCAAGAGTTCAACCCTTTACTCCATATACAATATATATTGTTTTTATTGCATGAGGAAACACTGAAGAACCAGATCAGCCGGCACATCTTTGCTGTCTGAACAAGGGCTGAAGGTTATAAAGCTGAGCATGGAAACCAGTCTCAAATCTCAAGCATCTGATTGGCTGAAATGGCGACTGGTCGCCATTTCAGCCAATCAGATGCTTGAGATTTGAGACTGGTTTCCATGCTCAGCTTTATAACCTTTGGCAAAGATCTACACGGTTTGCTTCTTGGTCAGAAATAACATAAATTGATAATGAATAGAAAGTGAGCAGTGTAGATCAAGATCAGGCAGCACAGATGTGTCATTTGATCAGGATCTACACTGTTTGCCATGGAATAACAGTCATATCCCATGGAGTAACGGGTTGATATAATAAGAGGACAATTCCAAGGTTTTGATGGCCCTACTCTACCAATCTCATACACGTCTAGAAATAGTTATGTTAATAACCCTTTCCTCCATAGTCACACCTTTATTGTGTGGGCAAACAGTGTAGATCCAGACCAGCCAGTCATCTGATCAGGATCTGCACTGTTCGCTTTTTGATTCGTTAGGTTGTTTCTGACCTAGTCTCAATAATTCGATGGCAAACGCGGACCCATTATCATTCTGACTTTTTATAGATGTCTGTCTGTCCTTGAAGGGCGACCATATTATATATATAGAAAAGCCCTTGATGCATACAAATGGGCTATTTCTGACCAAAATGAGACCAGTGCAGATCCTGATCATCTGTGCAGTCTGATCAGGATCTGCACTGGTCTCACATGTGTTAAAATGCATATTTATGGAGGAAAGGGTTAACACGAGCTGCATCCTAATGAAAATAAGGCTCTTTTTGAATATTCAGTAGTTTACAAAGCAGACTTATCTTCAGTGTCATTAAACCAGATAAGGCTGTTAGTTAACCCTTTCCTCCATATATACACATTTTTATGCATGTGCAACCAGTGTAGATCCAGATCAGCCAATACATCCACGCAACAAAGGAGTATCTATGGAGGAAAGGGTTAACCCAGACCACAATAATTTCGAACATATCTTTGCAGGCATTGGATGGTAACAAGAGACAATGGACGTTTTCTGTCCCAGCGACAACAGCCCAAAATGGCGCTGATCTCCGTAAACATCACAGAGAAGGGAGTAGAAATGAGTGCACCAGGCATGGAGACATTCACTCTACCTAAGGATATTCCAAAATCAAAAGATAATGTCTCCAAATGTGTGTAAGTCATACTTTTACTTACTGTAAGTGCATTAACCCTTTCCTCCATATATAATATAAGCATTTTTACGCATGTGCGACCTGTGTAGATCCAGATCAGCGGCTCATTCGTGCCGTCTGATCAAGATCTGCACTTGTTGCATTTTGGTCAGAAATAACCTAACAAATCAAAAAGCGAACAGTTTAGATCCTGATAGGACGGCCAGATGTGCTGGATGATCTGGATCCAAACTGTTCGCCCACGCAAAGAAGGTGTATCTATGGTGTAAAGTGTTTACAATGTAACATGTGCATAAAATTTCATAGCTTTTTTCAGATTTACTTCCAAAAATAATGTGGGAGTTTTTAATTGATGGATCCATTTCCCCACTGAATCTCTGAAAATTTTTTGTTGGTTATAGTTAGAAAGTGCTACTTAACATAATATGGGATCTATATTGTCGGAAATAACCATTTGAATCTAATAGCAAACAGTGTAGATTGTGATCTGTCTGCCTGGATGTGCAGGCTGGTCTGGATTTACACAGGCCACGCATGGGATAAAATAAAAATCCAAAAATTAAAGGCTAATACAGTAAAAGTCGTTACAAATAAATGTTAGTATCATCAGATTGGAAGCTTTCCAAAAAGCACCAGGCCCTGAGGTTAAAACACAGGGTATAGACTGAGGTCTACTGTTATTTCAGTGTATGGGAGTGTACGACACAGTGTAAAGATTGTGGTCTACTGTTATGTCAGTGTATGGGAGTGTATGACACAGGGTATAAATTAATGGTCTATTGTTATTTCAGTGTTTGGGAGTGTACGACACAGGGTATAGATTGTGGAGATGCTGCGGCCAAGTGGATCTCGGACTTCCTCGGACAGGAAGGTTTAAGAATAGTATACTACTCTCAAGATCTAGAGAAGAGAAGCTTTATCAATGAAACAAAACCCTGGTTTACAAGGACATTGGAAACAGACTGGGTACCATATTCTTTCAATATCTAGTGATTGTTCTTATATCTTTGAGTGCAAGACATTGATTGTCTATTCGCATCTTTTTAGTGTAAACATCAAATAAAGCAAACAGTGCAGATCCTGATTTGACTGCATGGATGTGACAGCTGTTCTGGGTTTACACTCTCTGCCAGTGTCATAACCATGCCATAAAGGGGTAGATATGGTGGAAAGTGTTAAGTTTACAGTTTGCTACTTTTTTGTCAGTCAGTCAGAAAGACACATTTGTTATTGCTATTTACAGACTGGTTATGCTGACTGGTCCACCTACCTATTTCTCACCTCGGCGTCATTAGAGGCATTGAACAAACATCTGAAGAAACCAGTCACCATGAAAAGTTTCCGACCAAACATCGTGATTGACGGAACAGACCCTTGGGAAGAGGTAATTAACCTTTTACTTTATGCATACACCTTTATAGCATGGGCGAACAGTGTAGAACCAGATCAGCTGGCAATTCCATGCTGACTGATAAGGATCTACACTGTTCGCCTTTAGATTCCTAAGGTTATTTCTTACCAAAGAGTGACCAGTTTAGATCCTGATCAGACAGCACTGATCCTTTTTGAAAGGATTTGTTATTAGTGATATATGTCATTGTGATGATGCAAGTGTGAAACAAAAACTTAACCCATTACTCCAAATATACAGGTTTTAACACACATTCAAACATTGTAGATTCAGATCAGCCAGCAAATCTATACGTTCTGCAGGATCTACTCTGTTTGCTTTTACATTCATTTGGTTATTTATGGCCAAGAAGCAACCAGTTCAGATCCAGGTCAGATGGAACGGATGTGACTGCTAATCTGGATCTACACTGGTCGCACATGCAATAAAATTAATATAATATGTGGTAAAATCTTGAATGATTTTTTCGCAGATAAAAATAGTTTGAAAGAAACATTTTGAGTTGTTATTTAAATAATTCATATGATTGTTTTTAGTAAATTTGCAACATTAAGTATTTACATTAATTCTGTTAGAACTCACAGTCATGTAATTCACAAAACAAGTTGGAAAACTGAAACATGCAATATCTCAAAATATGCAGTAACTCAGAAAGTAAATTGTTAGTCCTTAAGGTACGAGGGGTGATCCAATAGTTTTGTCACTGGCTTTATAACACATTTTGTAGTAATAATACAAAAACCAAATTTGGATTTGCTTATGTATGGATGCATTACAAATTATGATGTAGTTTATCATGTTTGTTTATTAGTATATACAGTCAACACTCGTTGTGTCAAACTCTCTTAAGTCGAAACATCGGTTATCTCGAATTAATTTCATGATCCCGTCAAACTATGTTCTTTTTACATATTATATTACGCCGCTTAAGTCGATTCGACTTAAACCATGTTTTCATAATTCGAAGTAAATTTTAAACCCACTGACTAAAATATCCTGTTAAGTCGTCGGATAAGTCGAAGTGTGAAAATTGCCGCGGTCGAACGATGCACGCGGCTTCTTCAAAGTGAGAAATACCATTATTTAATAATAATAAAGGATGATTGCATGTTAAGTTAAATACTCGATCATTTAATTCATTTGGATGTACATGTAATTAATTTCAGATGAAAAGCAAAACAAAAAAACACATAAATTTACAATAATGATGTGACCAACAGGCTTGGGACAACAAATGAAAAAAAAACGATCCAAACGTATTCAATTCTTTCCCCAACAAGACTTAGGCCCAAAAAGAAATCTTCAAGTTTATCTCCAATAAAAAATTAACTAACAAAAGACGACATTAACACACAGAGTTAAGATGGCGACGATGTTTCACAAACACCCAAACTTTGTTATGATGTTTTTACCTAATAAATACGATCAAGTTAATTTGATTTTCTGTTTTGTTTTGATATACCAATTAATCCATTAAAATGTTCACATACGTGTTCTTGGGCATAAACAACTACTACCACTCATGTCAGCATAAGAAGCATATAGGTATTTAATTCGTGCATTGGCGCCAATTTGGATGTGTCGAACTTCGGATATCTCGAACTAAAGTCTACGGTCCCGACGAGTTCGACACAACGAGTGTGGACTGTACTTAACATTAATCAATGTGACGTCAAATTTTTGTGTAACCAAGGCAGTGATATAACTTTTGGATCATTCCTCAACTTGACAGTAATTGAAAATTGCGTTACTATAACTATTCAGAAATTATAGTGTTCATGTTTTCCAATTTGGTCACCATACTGTAGGCTAGAGCACTGATGTTCTGCTTTGCTAGATAACACATTGCTATAAAATACTGTTAACCCTTTCCCCTGTATATACACATTTTTACCCGTGTGCAACCAGGATATATCCAGATCAGACGGCACATCCATGTCCTCTGATCAGGATCTGCACTGGTTGCTTTTTGGTTATCAAATAACCTAATAAATCAAATATCGAACAGTGCAGATCCTGATCAGACGGCACGAATGTGCCGGCTGATCTGTAAGACTGTATCTACACTGTTTGGCTATGCCATAATGGTGTGTATATGGAGGAAAGGGTTAACCCTTTACTCCATGTGATATGGCTGTTATCCCATAGGCGAACAGTGCAGATCCACAACAGTGTTTTAGTATGAGTGCAAACAGTGTAGATCCACAACAGTGTTTTAGTATGAGTGCAAACAGTGTAGATCCACAACAGTGTTTTAGTATGAGTGCAAACAGTGTAGATCCACAACAGTGTTTTAGTATGAGTGCAAACAGTGTAGATCCACAACAGTGTTTTAGTATGAGTGCAAACAGTGTAGATCCACAACAGTGTTTTAGTATGAGTGCAAACAGTGTAGATCCACAACAGTGTTTTAGTATGAGTGCAAACAGTGTAGATCCACAACAGTGTTTTAGTATGAGTGCAAACAGTGTAGATCCACAACAGTGTTTTAGTATGAGTGCAAACAGTGTAGATCCACAACAGTGTTTTAGTATGAGTGCAAACAGTGTAGATCCACAACAGTGTTTTAGTATGAGTGCAAACAGTGTAGATCCACAACAGTGTTTTAGTATGAGTGCAAAGTGCAAACAGTGTAGATCTACAACAGTGTTTTAGTATGAGTGCAAACAGTGTAGATCTACAACAGTGTTTTAGTATGAGTGCAAACAGTGTAGATCCACAACAGTGTTTTAGTATGAGTGCAAAGTGCAAACAGTGTAGATCCACAACAGTGTTTTAGTATGAGTGCAAACAGTGTAGATCCACAACAGTGTTTTAGTATGAGTGCAAAGTGCAAACAGTGTAGATCTACAACAGTGTTTTAGTATGAGTGCAAACAGTAGATCCAGATCCATGGCATCTAATAGGGATCTGCACTGGTTGCTTCATGCTCAGAAATAACCTAATAAATAAAAAGCGAGCAGTGAAGATCCTGATAAGATAGCACAGATGTGCCTGCTGATTTGGATTTACACTGGTCGCCCCAAATATAAAAGTGTATCTATGGAGTAAAGGGTTTAGCTATACTGTGACGGCGCTTACATACTTTTATACCTACTTTCCTGGGAATAAAGTACATGTTTTGTGGTTGTCAGTCTAACAGCATTTTCATGGGTTCTAAAATTCGTGGTTTTCAATTTTCTAAATTACTTCCATGTTTAGCTTTATATTTTATGGTGCTTTTTAACCTGTTACTCTTTATATAAGCCATTTATCACATGGGCTACCATTGAAGATCCAGATCAGCTTGCAAATTGTGCCATCTGATGAGAATTTAAACTGTTCAGTTTTGAATTCATCAGGTAATTTCTTACTGAGAAACATTCAGATCAAATGGAAAAGATGTACCAGCTGATCTGGATCTAAACTGGTTGCTCATGTTATAAAAGGAGTAAATGGTAAATAAATAGATTGCTTTGCCCACAAAGTCAACAACAATTACTCCCCCATAAATTGCTACCCCATTAATCCTAAATTAATGAATTCACAGCAGGTCATCAAGTTTTCTTTGTTAAGCTGTCAGTTGTGCTTATTTCTCCTCCCTGTGCTTGATAGTAAACTTCTCTTGCAAATCAAGGACAGCTGGGAAGAAATCATCATTGGGGAGAACGTGCAGCTCCGTTGCCTGGATGCCAGTGCTAGGTGAGTACAGGTTACAAAGTCTTTGGTGCCTGGATCCAAGCTCAAGTTCTTAACAATGTCTCAGCAAAGCAAAGGTAAGTACCTGCTGTGTTTTATCCTATGTCAGCATTGCTTTTCTTACCCAGAGAGCAAAAGTCTCAGCAAAGTAAAGGTAAGTACCTGCTGTGTTTTATAATATGTCAGCATTGCTTTTCTTACCCAGAGAGCGACAGTCTCAGCAAAGCAAAGGTAAGTACCTGCTGTGTTTTATCATATGTCAGCATTGCTTTTCTTACCCAGAGAGCACAGTCTCAGCAAAACAAAGGTAAGTACCTGCTGTGTTTTATCATATTTCAGCATTGCTCTTCTTACCCAGAGAGCAACAGTCTCAGCAAAGCAAAGGTAAGTACATGCTGTGTTTATCCTGTGTCAGCAATGCTTTTCTTACCCAGAGAGCAAAAGTCTCAGCAAAGCAAAGGTAAGTACCTGCTGTGTTTATCCTGTGTCGGCACTGCTTTTCTTACCCAGAGAGCGACAGTCTCAGCAAAGCAAAGGTAAGTACCTGCCGTGTTTTATCATATGTCAGCATTGCTCTTCTTACCCAGAGAGCGACAGTCTCAGCAAAGCAAAGGTAAGTACCTGCTGTGTTTATCCTGTGTCGGCACTGCTCTTCTTACCCAGAGAGCGACAGTCTCAGCAAAGCAAAGGTAAGTACCTGCTGTGTTTTATCATATGTCAGCAATGCTTTTCTTACCCATACAGCAACAGTCTCAGCAAAGCAAAGCAAAGTCTGCTGTGTTTTATCCTCTCTCAGCTTTGCTTTTTTTACCCAGAGAGCCACAATCTCAACAATAATACAGATCAATACAAAGTATAAACCTTTTTCCTAAAAAGGTATTTACTAGATAATTAAAGTTTTAATGGTTTAGACAGCATATATTGCTTGCATTGCTGCATACAATCACTCATTCCCTTAACACCCTGGCTTACTAACTGCATCACACTCATTATATCATAAATTATTTCATGTATACTGTAATAATCCTTTACTCCATATAAATGTTTTTAATGCATACATGTGCGAACAGTATAGATCCAGATCAACTCATACATCTGTACCATCTGATCAGGATTTCCACTGTTCGCTTTTAGATTTATTAGGAATTTTCGGACAAAGTAGTAAACAGTGCAGAACTTGACCAAATGGCACAGCTTTTCCAGCTGATATGAATTTGCACTGATCACTTATGTAAAAAAAAAAACCTGTTTAAATGGAATGTATGGTCAATATACATCAAAATAATTGCTGACTAATGCGGAGGACAGTTGTAGATATTTATGCAATTACAGTTCAATCGTGATGACTCGAAGTGCTCTCGTGTAATTTTGTACATGTATATAACTATCGGGGTGTTGCCATGATAATTTTACGTCACAGTTTTCTCAGCAACTATAACATCCAGCAGCCTGATATTTTGCAAAATGCTTTAGCCAATAGTCCCCTATGGTGTAAAGCGATTTTATGCTCATTGCTCATCTACTTCCTGTTTACCGAATACTTAGATTTTTACACATAGATGACATACATGCAAAATTTGCGTCGCAGTTTTCTCATCAACTACAACATCCAGCAGCCTGATAAATGTATTTTGCAAAACACAAATGACATACATGCAAAATTTCCATCAAAGTTTTATCAGCAACTAAAACTTGCAGCAGCCTCATATTTTGCAAAATGCTTTAGCCTATAGTCCCATGTAGTGTAAATCGATTTTATGATCCTTGCTCATCTACTTCCTATTTACCATATATTTAGATTTTTACACATAGTTGACATACATGCACAACTTTTGTCGCAGATTCCTATGCCTCTGTAACCTGCAGCAGCTTGATATTTTATATACTAGTATTTTATATATTTATATTTCATATATAGATAAATACTTGGAAAAATTTGACACCCTTTATACACATGAGAAATGCAAATTACTTATTGAAAGTCAGATTTCTCACAGCGGGGGTATCACTAGTGAGGATTAGCTCACAGATTTACCTTGTTAACACCAGTTGCTATATTTAAAAGCACAAAATAAATAGGGGTAACTTTAGCAGCTATTTTTACATACATGTTTGTCACGATCCCACATATAATAGCACAGTTAATCTTTATAAAATGGCAAGCAAATCAATTAAAAACTTGGAGAATGTATAATGTATTAAAATCAATGTTATAGTATTGTCTGTCATATTGAGTCACAAGAAAATAGTAATTGGCTTTTAATTAGCAAATAAACGGTAAAATAAAGGGTTCACAGTTTATCAAATTCATATTGGACAATGGCCTAATTATTGTAACCATTCAAAGCTGTAAACAATATTGCTGGATGCATATCGAGTCATCAAGATATAAATCAACTCCATAACTGACCACAGGACTTTGTAAATAGTTCGAGTCAGCGCATATTTAGACTCAGCGAATATCAAGTCATCGCATCTTTTTTTATCCCCCGCCAAAGGCGAGGGGAGTATTAGAAATGCCCTTTGTCCGTCCGTGCGTCCGAATCAAATTTTGTCCGGAGCATAACTCCAAAACTGCTTGAGGGATTTTATTCAAACTTCATACACTGACAGAGCACATTGGTAGGTAGTGCAGTGTGCAAATTCTTTTCCTACTTATTTGAAAACTGTACTCAGCATGACCATAACTATATGGCATTTTAAGGATTTCCTCTGCAGGTAAATTATACGAAAGTACAACTTATTTCCGGCGGGGGTATTAACCATGTGTAACATGGCTCTAGTTACAATGAATTTATAAGAAGAATTGACTGGACCGTCGTTTCATGTCATGTCAGTCCTGTATATCGGTCATTGCATTTCGAGTCATCGTGATTGGACTGTATTATATCTTTTATAAATCACTTTCCTAGTTATCACTGATCTAGATATACACTGTTTGACCATGCAATAAAGGTGTATCTATGGGGTAAATGGTTAACAAACTATTGTCACACAGTAGAAATGCTACCTTCTGGTGATGGGTTAGTTATTGAAATGTTACCTTGTGCATGCAGGATAACTGGGAGGAGGTCCTGATTGGTGACAAAGCACAGATGAGATGTCTGTCGGCGTGTGACAGGTTTGTATCGTCTTGTTTTTTAAGCATGTATTAAGCATGGTATATTGATCTATCCCTCCATTCTATTCTTTATAAGCAATTAATTGAAGGGATGCAGATTTAATTCACAATATATCACTGCTATTTATTTTCTAATGTCACACATAATTTTTTCATCATAAACTGCTAGAAGAATGTACTTGGTCAAGTTGTACTATTATTTTCAAAGCTCTAAGCTTAATTGATCAGTGTAGTTCCAAATCAGCTGGCACATACCTATGTAAGCTTTAGGTTATTTCTGTCCAAAAAGCGAACAAAGCAGATCCTGATCAGATAGGTTTGACAGTTGATCTGGTTTTATACTGGTCACACATGTGATATAATGTGCATATAATAGCATAAATGGTTAAGTGTTCAACTGAACACATATTTAATTGTTTAAATAGCAAATACTGCAAACTGTATACATTATCTGTTATAGCCAACTATTTCAGGGATTTCAATAGACGCAGACTTTTTGAAAGTCAGATTTTACATAAATATTTCAGGTGTTTACTGACAACAGTTGACCCAGAGAAGGGAGAGAAAAGTCCGGATGGTGAACCATTGGCCACATTGAAAAGGTTGGTAATACTTAACCACAGACTAGTTCTGAAAAAAATTATAGATAATAGAGTTCTTCCCATATATAGTAACAATGAAAATTTAAAACAATATAATTAAAGCAACAATTTTCTGTGACTGCTCCATCTCTGCTTTATTTATTACTTTACCTTTTCCTCCATAGATACACCTTTATGGCACGGGCGAAAAGTGTAGATCCAGATCAGCCAGCACATCCGTACCGTCTGATCAGGTACTGCTCTGTTGGCTCTTTGATTTATTAGGTTATTTCTGACCAAAATGCAACCAGTGCAGATCCTGATCGGACAGCACGGATGTGCAGGCTGATTTGGATCTACACTGGTCACACCTGCGTTAAAAGGCGTATATATGGAGGAAAGGGTCAAAAGCATTAAGGCATAAAACTGACATCTTAAATAGGAAATTCTTTGTTTGTTGGCAGGATTCGTTCTATACCACCATATGAAAAGTATGGAGAGTGTGTGTTTGGTGTCAATGCAGCGCCAGACGTATGCGGGATCGTTCAGGTCGGAGACCCAGTGTATGCCATCAGAAAACAGGAGGACTAGGTAGAAACACAGGAAACAATGAACTGCAATATTTCAGAAATTTGTGACTTGGATGTGAGCTAAATGGTTGCCCAGATAATCAGAGATATTTTCTGTGACATGGATGATATAAATGGTTGCTACTATACTACTCAAAGTTTGCTATGCACACATCAATTGTGAAATCTACATTTTATACATATTTAGGTACAGAATTGTTTAGTGATGTATCAAGAATGTTGGCAGTTTACATGTAACTTTGAATAACAGATGTGCAAACAAGGTGACCTTTTATTTTCAGAGTGTTTAATTTACACTGCATACATGCACCTGACATATTTCTTTCACTTGAAAAACTGAACATTTATTAGTTATGGCAAATGTGAATGTTAGCAGCCATATCAGATGCAGATATTTACCCATCTGTAACATCATTCCATTCATATTCTAAATAAACCCCAAAGACAATTTACAATTGTTAAAACATTTGTCTATATTGTTTTATTCATCACTAATCAGGGCTGAAGATTATAAAACTGAGATTTGAAACCATTCTCATCTGATTGGCTGAAATGTCGACCAGTTGCCATTTCAGTGAATCAGATGCTTGAGATTTGAGACTGGTTTCCATTCTCAGTTTTATAACCTTGGGACCTTGTGCATACAAATAAACAAAACTAAAAGCAAAAGATATGTAAACAAAATATTCTTGGTGCTTTAGCAAACTTTGAGTAGTATATATTACACACTGTGTGTAAGTATGTCTTTGTAATCAGACTTTAGTTTGTCTATACCAAGGAAATGATAGTCAGAATCAAAGAGCTGTGAGCTGTTTAAGGGAGCCAGCTTGCAGGTGGAAAATTTATTCCTATTCATTTTGTGTTATGTATGCCAATTCTTGGTTGTTAGTACAAATTATTTAAGATAAACATTTTTGTGATGTATATACATTTGTTGTCACTAAAATGTCAACATACCTGGGGAGAAATCATCATTATCGCTTTTGTCCATTTACATGACCAATCACATGGGAGAACAATAGAGATCCAGATCAGCAGGCTCACTGGTGCCATCCAATCAAGATCTACACTGTTTGCTAATTGGTCAGAAACAAGTCCTAATGCATTTAAACGTGAACAGTGCAGATTTTGATCAGATGGTAGGGATGTGCTTGCTGATCTGGATCTAGTTTATCTATGGACTAAAGGGTTTCAAAGACAAACGATTATCAGCAACATTTAGAATTTCACAAACGAATGTCTTTTGTATAATTACATGTATTTCTATAATAGGTTATTCTGACCAAAAAGCAACTAGTGCAGATCCTGATCAGATGGCACAGATGTGCCAGCTGATCTGGATCTACACTGGTCGCACAAGAGTAAAAAGATGTATAATATATGGAGGAAAGGGTTAAGGTTTACTAAATTACAACAAAGTCTCACAAATCTTCCATTATACGTGTTATACTAATGAATGCAATGTTTTACGTTTACTTTTTGTTGTTTGCCCGAGTAAGGAATGAAGCAGTGTTCATGTTGGAAGTTTTAGACTGCTCTAGAACAAAATGATGTGTTCAATAGTTTAAATGTAACTCACTGTTGTTTTTATCAGAATATATGTATGGATGAGGTTGAACATGTAAACAGTTTTTATCAATTTTCTAATTTTTGATTGTAAATTTTTATTGCCTTTTTTATACTAAAAAGGTTGACATTGTTTGTCCTAAAAATGTGATAGCTAGCTAAAACTTTGCCACTTCTTAATTTTTCCATCAAACTTACACGTCAAAACATATATGTAGGTCAAGGTCTTATTTGAAAGAATCACATGCCTTTTTATATTATTTAAAATTGGCTATAAGTATTTGCTAATTATTGATTACTGCAAATATTCAATATATAATTATGTGCCACGCCTTGCAAAAGTGTGCCATTGGGAAATTAACTCTTTCTACCATAGACACACCTTTATTGCGCGGGCAAACAGTGTAGATTCAGATCAGCTGGCACATCCATGCTGTCTGATCAGGATCTGCAATGTTTGCTTTTTGATTCGTTACGTTATTTCTGCCCAAAATGCGACCAGTGCAGATCCTGGTCAGATAGCACGGACGTGCCGGCTGATCTGGATCTACCCTGATCGGACATTCTTAAGAATGCATATACAATTGAAAATATTGATTATTTTTAAAAGTTGTAAAAAAATCAATTTGAAGTGCTGTTAAAATAAAGGAAAATTGTTATTTCTTTCCAAACATATGAACAATAAAACATAGCTCGTACATAATAGAAATGTGCTCCTTTTTTGTCATTCTGAAAATGTTTTTGGGCTGACGTTTTCTTTTCATCACCTATCTAGTCTTGTTACTAGATCTAGGTCAGTACTAAACTATTCTGTATCTATAGTTGATTCTGGATAATAAGACAGTCATGTGATAAACCATTTTTGTGAAAAAGGCGATACATAGGGATTGCTTTGTCTGTCCGTCGGTCGTTCCGTCAAACACAAAAAACTTAACGTTGGCTACAACTTTGCCATTTCTCAATATTTCTTCATGAAACATTCAAGTTATATTGCTTATGACAACACGCTTGTGATGATGCCAAATTCTGTAGGTCAAGGTCATCAAGTTATATTGCTTATGACAACACGCTTGTGATGATGCCAAATTCTGTAGGTCAAGGTCACATTTGATGGAGTTATGCCTCTTTTTGTAACTGCATTTTTATTCCGACATAGCATCCGAGGGCGACACAAGTGTTTAACTGAACACCCATCTAGTTTTATTTAAGATTCATATCTTGTTATTATTAACGAGTATTTAACCCTCTACTCCATATATGCACATTTATCACATTGATTCAATCAGCTGGCACATCTGTTCCATCTAGTCAGGATCTGCACTGTCTGCTTTGTGGTCGGAAATAACCCAATTAATCAAAACGCAAACAATGAAGATCCTGATCAGACAGCACAGTCCTTTTCAGACAGCACAGATGTTCTAGCTGATCTGGATTTACATGATTCATCCTTGCAATCTATGGAGTAAAGGGTTAACCATTGGAAAATATTTTATTCTCATTATGCTTCATAATTTTTATTATAGTTTTTGTCAAAAATTACTACCTCTGTTTGGTACATGTAATTGTTTATTGTATGTAAACTTACACGAGCAATACAGTGGTGTTGGGCAAGTCTGCGCATTGCCCAACTCTGCGCACCAGATTTGCATGTTAACAGAAACACTGATATCATAAGAACCAACTGCAAACAGTGTTTATTGTCAAGAAATAAGGCAATTTTTGAAAATTCTGATGTGTACATCTTGCTATTAACTGTCTTGTAAGTAAATAACTACTCTAAAGAGCCAAAATGATCAAATAAATTTAATTTATTTACCTCCCCACTCCAAATCTTCCACATTTTGACAGCTGTTACCCAAAATAAATGTTTGTTATTTATACTGACCTTTCATTTTATATTCTTTTCAAAGGTTTACAGCTTTGGAGAGTGGTAAATTTTAACAGAAACAAAAAAATGATATTAAACATAGGCATGAGCAGAGTTGGGCAACAATTTTTACATCATGTGAACACAGGTGTGCTTTCAGTATGACATCATTTTAAAGCCTTATAAGAAAATTAATGCACACAAATGACAACAAACCAATTCCTGAATGGATACAGTTTCTTTCCGGTAGGCAACTGCCTTTAGATACTGAATGTGTTATACACCACAGTGAAGCTTTTATGATAGGTGCGCAGACTTGCCCCACACCACTGTATGTATTAATATTTGTATTGCTAACTATAGAGTGCTCACATAGGGTTGTATCTAGGGTAAAAAATAATAAAATAAACATTTCAAAACAAGTTATCTGATGTCAGTATTTTGTCACTATTTTTTTTTACATATTTCTTACAATTAACAAGACATTGGAAAAAGTCAGGGTTTGAACAAGTCAAACCTGCCTTGAACAACCACTTGGGGAAAATACAGAAGTGGTCTTTGAAGGCAGATTGTCTTTGTTCACAGGTGAATTTGTGCTATGAATCAGCCAATGGGACAAATAAAATGTGGTCTGTATCCACAGGTGGTCTCTTTTTACAGGTGGTCAATAGCACAAGCTGAACTGTTTTTTAACCCAAGGAAGCTCGACCTGATGATGATGATGATGATGATGATGATGATGATGATATGTACCATGTCTTGTACGGCAGAGACCGAACCCTGTTTGTAAATTACTCAAATTAGATCTGCAGATTATGAATTCCCTGCTTTTTTTGAAAAATTTCTTTCTTTCATTTTATGCCTGAAATAATCTAGTAAAAAAGAAAAGTTACCCAGGTAAAGAAAATACAACAACAGCAACAACAAAAGAAGTTGGTAACATTTTTTTTATTATTAAACTTACCTAAAACAATATCAAATTGCTGTAAACGCCGATACAAACAGATCATTAATCATGTAATAACATCTATGCAAATACACAGTACAAAAAAGCTGTTGAAACACACGGTCCAAGATCATAAAACTAAAACTGGAATCCAGTCTCAAATCTCAAGCATCTGATTGGTTGAAATGGCAACTGGTCACCATTTAAACCAATCAGATGCTTCAGATATGAGACTGGTCTCCAATCTTAGTATTATCATCTTGGGCCCAGACTGTTTGATGTAAAATCTTGAGCTGTATTGTAGTAAATTCTTGCTGTTCATTATCTTATGCTTCCTGGAAAAAGTCAGATCTTCATCAGTAAAAGTATAATTCATGCGGTGAATGCAAAACAGTTGTAACTATAAATAAGGCAGTTACAACTGACCAAAATGTGCGTAGTGCAGATCTTGATCAGATGGCACAGATGTGGCGGCTGATCTGGATCTACACTGGTCGCACATGCGTAAAAATGCGTATATAAGAGGAAAGGGTTAAGTTACTTGTTGAAACAATGGTGGTTTACATCAGAACTATTCAAATCATGCATGTATCAGTGTTATATGCTGTAATATGATAACAATAAAAAACAAAATTAATACCTTAAGTGCATGAATCTAATATTAACTCTTTACTCCATAGATACACATTCACTGCGTGGAGTGTAGATCCAGATCAGCCAGCATATCTTTGCCATCCAATCAGGATCTACACTGTTCACTTTTAGATTGATAATGTTATTTTGACCAATATGCAATCAGTGTAGATCCTTATAACTCAGCACAGATGTGCCAGCTGTTCTGGATCTACTCTGGTCGCAAAAGCGTTAAAATGCGTATTAATGAAGTCAAGGGTTAAGAAACCATGCTGTGCATTTAAGAGCATATTTCTTATAAAAACAATCTTGGTGATTTTCATAACATATACCGTCATTGTTTGAATATAAGCCGCACTTTTTCCCCAGAATTTGGAAGTAAAAAGTTGGGGGTGCGGCTAATACACAGATTTGGCTGCTTATACATTGTGTTAAGCCATTTTCATCTGTTCTATCATGTTTATAGGCGTCGCGGCTTATACATGAGTGCGGCTTATATTCGAACAATCACGGTAGTTATCAATACTTGGAAAGAACACTTGTTGGCCATAAATAATTTTCCCACAATTATAAAGTATTTCAGTTTTACTTCATTAATTATCATTATACTTAATCAAACAATAATCAAAACATAGTATTTAACGATTAACTCCATGCGATATGGCTGTTATCACATTGGCGAAGTGTGGATCCAGATCAGCGGGTGAATTTGAGCTGTCTGTTCAGGACCTACACTACTGGCTTTCAGATTCATTGGGGTTATTTCTGACCAGGAGGCAACCTGTTGATTCGTATTAGAAAGCATGAATGCACCATTAGATCAGGATCTACACTTCATTAAGTTATCTGTGACCAAAGGCAAACAGTGAAGATCCAGGTCAGACTGCACAGATGTTCCAGCTGGTCTGGATCTACACTGGTCATCCATCTGATGAAAGGCATGTGTGGAGTAAAATGTTAAAGGAATGTCTGAAAAAAAAAGCATGACAAAATAATTTCAAACCTTCACTACTGGTATTTTTTAATCTTGTATAATTGTACAGTATGCCTGTTCATGTATTCATAAGTATGCATTAAAATATTTGTCAAGTCATGATTATGAAACATGTCACCCTGGCAACCAGTTTTTTTTTTTTATTTTCATATACTACATTTGTAGTAGAATTTACCACATTGAATATCTTAATGTCATCATTAGTCAATATGAACAACAGCTACTTAGCTAAACTGACTTTAGATAGTTGGCAGTATTGCCTGAAATTTGCAATTTTTTTTTATAATCAGATTTCACACTTAAATACTCAGTTTTGGTCCACAAGCCCCATTTTATCAGTCACACCCACATATATGAGATGTGTATTCTTTTCACATTTTACAATTTCATGATTGTATTATTTTTGGTGGCTGTATTATTTTTGGTATTTATTTAATTAAAATCAGTGATATACCGTAGGTCCATTTTAACCGCCCTAATGTCACCAATGTGCCCATCTACAGTAAGCTTTATCCTTATTGGTCCAATGGTAACAATATTACAGGAACTGAACCAAAATGGTAATGGATTAAAGCTGCCTATTCTCAGTTTAGGGTGGAATACCTCAATGTTGCAGATGTGGTTATTATTAGTTGCAAAACTAAGTAATGCCTATTAATGTCTGAATAAGAGTAAATTTCGCCAAAATTTTGAACTTATCAGTAATTTTAGAAGCTGTTGTGAGTGCTTTTTACTGTGTTAATAATGCTAATACATTTCAGGCTATAAATATATGCACTGGTATCTCGACTGTCTAAAAGTATAACATCATATTTACTTGGTTTACAGGCCTTCTAGAGTTTAAGTTATAAATTTTGATATATGAAAACACTGCATGGTTTTGTCCTGACAGGTAACCAGGCACATTTAAAGTCTACGGGGAAAACATTAATGGCCACCAAATGCATGGATGGAAACAACATCTAGAAATACCTTCTAGCTAGAAATACCATATTTAATAGTTATCATTAATATACTAGAGCATATATTAATCACTATTATATTACATGTAAATAGACAACAGTTTTTGCATATTTTAACAATGTTTCACTGACTAGATAAATGAGTAGCATATTTTAACCATTTACTCCATATTACTGTGTTTTTTTTCAAGTGTGACCAGTGTAGATCCAGATCAGCCAGTACATCCATGTCATCTAATCAGAATTAACACTGTCCCCTTTTAAAGTCATTGGGTTAATTTTCACCAAACAACCTATCTAGATCCAGACCAGACAGCTTGGATGTGCTGACTGATCCGGATCTACACTGCTCACACACAGATAAAACCCATATAATATATATTATTACACCTCACGTGATTAGTTTACTATATAGCGTAATGTGACGTCACAGGGAGATAATCGCTACTGTCACATATGCGACAGCATCATGTCACCCTCGCGTGGATCTAAAAATAAATATCTTGGAAATCTGGTTACAAATTAACTTCTACCCATGAGTGATTGACCAAGGGAGATAAACGCATTTTGATCATTATTTGTAGCCGCTTATTGAGCATTATTGATTTTGGACTTCCGGCGCTTGATTTTGTTCCCAAACGAAATTTGGTCATAGTCAAGATCTCTAAAAAAACAAATGTTCGGTGTAATAAAATAAATATCACATCCCATTGGGGGAAACAGTACGAAATGTTAACCCTTGAGAAGGTAATGTCAACCGAGGTGTTAGCCGAGGTTGACATTACCTTCTCAAGGGTTAACATTTCATATGCGTAGAATTTAATTTGTAATCCAATTTCCAAGATATTTATTTTTAGATCCACGCGAGGGTGACATGATGCTGTTGCATATGTGACAGTAGCGATTATCTCCCTGTGACGTCACATTACGCTATATAGTAAACTAATCACGTGAGGTGTAATAATATATATTATATGTAGTAAATGGTTAAACAATTCTATGATTCTAACAATATTAATTAAACATATGTCTAAGCAGTACATATACTTGTATGTTCTAAAATATTGTCTACTTGAATATTACAAACAAACTTAACCCTTTACTCCATGGAATATGGTTGTTATCCATGGGCAAACAGTGTAGATCCAGATCAGCAAGCACATCTGTGCCATCTGATAAGGATCTACACTGTTTGCTTTTTGATTCATTAGATTACTTCTGACCAATAAGTGAACAATGAAGACCCTGATCAAGGGTGATGGATATGCCAGCTGATCTGGATCTACACCTTTTTAAAATGCTGTAAAACACATCTATATCGAGTAAAGGGTTAAAATGAATGGTCTTAGATATACATATATGATACCTCTGAGCATTATACAGACAAAATACATAATCTGCCCGATTTGTTGCCTTGGCAACTATTCTTAACAATACATCTATCAATGACATTAAATACCAAAAAAATAAATTAATGTATATTTTGTTCGATGATACTTTAACAATTTCATCATTCAGATATATTATTGAATATTTTATGATTGCAGTGGAATGTACAACTGAAATCAGATGCAGCATTCCTAAGTTCTTGCTATTGCAAGAAAAAAAGGGGCAATAACTAAAAGTTCAAAACGAATCAACCTTTTCTTATCATTGGTCTTTGAGTATAAAGGTTGTGAATACTGATTTTTAAATATTTGAGCCTGACAAGGGTTAACTTAATGCATCTAGAAAACTGTTTGGATTCATTTATAGCTTGAAAGTCTGCAACCGGATCAGGATTTACACATTACAAAAACAACAAGCACTTATTAAAAAAATTTTGTCGTGATACATTTTTTATCATGCCTATAGTCCTTCTTCACCAAACAATCATCAAGCTGTAATGAAGTACTGTAAGAAATAGAAAATAAAAGAGAAAACTGGTTTACAAATACTGTTCCTTTTACAATCGCCTCATTTACACTGGATATTTTGGCACTGTCATCTATTTTTGGCCATTTTAAGAAAAACATTATTCTGTAAAAAAGTGACAAGTCACTTCCTAACTCAAAATTGATCCAATGACTGGGTAGATACAATCTAATTTTGCAACAATGAATCTAGGATTTAGTACATCTATTTATAGAAAAATACACCGATTGTAAAAACACCCACTAATAAATATCTCAGATCTGGCAAAATATCTACCATTTATTATACTGAAACAATACTCGTATACATATTCTGTGAAACGTAAATTTTATCAGTGAAATGATGAATATTTGATATTCACATAAATGTACCACTAAACAAACACAATACCAGTAGATTGATTTTTTAAACCCTTTACTCTATGGGAAATTGCTGCTATCCCATGGGCAACCAGTCTCAAATCTCAAGCATCTGATTGGCTGAAATGGCGACTGGTCGCCATTTCAGCCAATCAGATGCTTGAGATTTGAGACTGGTTGCAGTGTAGATCCAGATCACCTGTCACATCACTACTGTCTGATCAGGATCTACACTGGTCACTTCTCGGTCAGAAATAATGAATCAAAAAGCAAACAGCATAGATCCTGAGCAGATGGCATGGATGCACTTGCTGATCAGGATCTACTCTGTTTGCCAAAATGACAACCATATTCCATGAAGTAAAGGGTTAAAACTGTAGACCTTTGGGTATTACATGATTTACAGTTTTTCTGGAAGTCTATATATTATAGAGTCCACATGTACAATTTGATAACAGTTAGTTAACAAACAGCTTACATTCTTCCTTGGGGAAGTGTAAATAATAAATAGAACTGGATACATAAATACAATGTCGACATATCACTCTTACTTTGTGCTTAAAATGTATCAAAAACAACAAGAGAACAACATTCTAAAACAAATAGGACAAAAAACTTCTGTTTTGGCATTACAGATCTATAAACATTTGATATAACATTTCTGACTGAAGCAATTCACTCCAATGATACACAATTGATCACATATGCAACTAGTGTCGATCCAGATCAGCAGGAACATCATTGCCATCTGATCAGGATCTGCACTGTTCATTTTTTTTTGGTCAGAAATAACCTAATACATGTAAATCAAGAAGCAAACAGTTCAGATCTGGACAATCTGGTTCAACACTGTCACACACACCTTTAACCCTTTCCTGTACAGATACGCATTTTTACGCATGTGCAACCAGTGTAGATCCAGATCAGCCGGCACATCCGTGCCATCTGATCAGGATCTGCACTGGTCGCATTTTGGCCAAAAATAACCTAATGAATCAAAAAGCGAACAGTTTAGATCCTGATCAGACGGCACGGATGTGCCGGCTGATCTGGATCTAAACTGTTCGCCTTAGCAATAAAGGTGTATCTATACAGGAAAGGGTTAAACGCATATAATTATATGGCGTAAAAGGTTAAAAGTACATTCTGATTTTGTCACCGACTAGGATTTTCTCAATATGGCACATAAAGTCTACCTTTGTAAAAAGTGAAACAAAAAAATAAAACAATACACCATGATACATTGACTTATAAAATGAATTAAATAAGATCAGTGAAGGATTAAGAATTTTTTTTGGCCTTATATGTAAACAATCATAAAATTTTTCATTAAAGTGTAAGCAAAAATAAAAGAAAAACCAAATTCTTTAAAGGTTAATCAAAACAATCCCCATTAGCTTAAAGCACTATAAATAGTATAAAAGTGGCACTTTACAAAAATCTGTCCAATAATATCAAACACAGGCAGCAAATCACAGGTCATCTCATTAAATTTCCAACATAATGCATCAACTGACATTTCTTCAATTCACATCGTCAAATCATGCCTCACTTGACATTACTGATATACCCAATGTCACAAAGAGCTCCACGTGACATTAATGTGTAACACTTGACATTAATGTGTAACACAATGTCACATAATGCCCCAACTGACATTTCTGAAATGTACTATGTCACATAATGCTCTGCATGACATTACTGATTTACACAATGTCACAAAGAGCTCCACTTGACATTACAGAGATATATAATGTCACAGAGTGCTTCATTTGACATTACTGAGTAACACTTTGTCACAGAACACTCCTTTTGACATTAATGAGATACACAAAGTGTACCAAAGAGCTCTACTTGACTTTATTGAGATACAAGATGTCACAATGTACTCAACTTGACACTACTGTGATACACTACGTAACATAATTCACTTGACATTACAGAAATATATCTCACATAGTTTTGCACTTGACATCACTGAGATACATGATGTCTCACGGTGCTGTACTTGACAAATCTGATTCACAAAGTGCTCCACCTGTCTTCAAACACCACTTTTAGGCATTCCCTTCGAGAAGTCTTAGAAAAAAAGTTTGACTATGTAAAAAATATCTTTTTCTCCAAAATTTTCAGCTATGTATATTGTTGGAAATTTATGTCAGGACCCAGAATTTGGTGTTCAACAGAACACATGTGTCCTTAACTTGCATTTGAAAAGGCATAACTCAAAAATACTGAATCAGGAGTTATCATTCTTGTCTCTGATGTCTTTGTTCATGCAGATGATATATTCCAAGTAACAAGTACTTTCCAAGTTATAGGCAATATTGAGTTTCATATTACACTTGGGGGACTACCAGACACCGCCAATGGACAAAATGATCCCTTGATGTGTACCTTCTATTGTAGGCAACACAACAAATTTGCTTTCATGGCCATTCTCTCACCAGAGGGCTTGCTACACAAGTTTCGCTTACACCTCTGTCAACGCCCGATGTACAAGATTCTTGTACAAAATATAAATAATGAATAAAATGCTCGTGAGATTATTTTGATCTCTGTATATTTTACTTAAAATGAAAATGGGTATTTTTATTTTTTTTAGAACAATGTTTAAGATATATTTTAACCCAAATTTTCGGGGAACTATTTTGCGGTGTGACGATAGAATATCACGTGTATGAGAACTACTTTTCCCGGCGTTGACAGAGGTGTAAGCGAAACTTGTGTAGCACGCCCTCTGGTGAGAGAATGCTTTCATGGCTAAATAAGTCAAAACTGGACTATGCAAGTATAGCACACACTTCCTTTACATTAAATACATAAATAAAAAATCTTAGTAAATAAAATAAAAGAAGAAAAAATCTAAAATACCCTGGATACATTTTATACAAGTCAATACAATGCTTAACAAATAATAAGTAAATTGTTTAAATGAGGTATGGATACTTGGTAAGAGACAAAATGTAAATTGTTTGGTAAAAAAGTCAAGAATTGTGTTCATACTGTAGTGTTCAAAATTACCCCAGTTCATGGCTCAAAAGTTTAACAAGTTTGCAATATAATAAAGAAGCAGTAAATTACTCATATAAAAAGCGAACAGTAATAAAAAAAATCCAGCTGTCGGACAGTGCAAAATAACTTCTGTTATTCTTTTACTCAATAGATATGACTCTTATTTCATGGGTGAACAGTGTAGATCCAGATCAGCTGGCACATCTGTGTCATCTGATCAGGGCCCAAGATCATAAAACTAAGTTTGGAGATCAGTCTCAAATCTCAAGCATCTGATTGGCTGAAATGGCGACCAGTCGCCATTTCAGCCAATCAGATTCTTGAGATTTGAGACTGATCTCCTGATTTAGTTTTATGATCTTGGATCCAGGAATCTACAATGTTCATTTTTATATTGAGTTGACCAGTAAGAGAATAGTGCAGATCCAGATCAAACTGCAAGGATATGCTGGCTGACCTGGATCTACTCGGATTGCCCATGTCAGAAAAGGCATATATACGGAGTAAATGTTATTTAATACTTGTGTGATTTGAAAACAACAAACAACAATCAACTATTCATGAACATGATAAAAAAAACAGGTACGGCAATTCAGTGACAAAAGCCTTGCTATTACAAATACCATTTTTCAAAGTCTAGTTTGAATGTATCACTACGAATGTATCACTATGATGCAACATAATCTTGCAGTACATAGACAAAATCATGAAATTATGACAAAACTGGGTTATTTCTGTAATGATTCTATGACAACTTGTGCAATATTTAACCATTTTCTCCATATACACCTTTATTTCATGGGCAAACAGTGTAGATCCAGATCAGCCTGCACATCCATGACAACTGATCAGGATCTGCACTGTTCCCGAATTGATTTATTAGGTTATTTCTGACCAAAAAAGCGACCAGTGCAGATCCTGATCAGACGGCACAGATGTGCTGGGTGATCTGGATCTACACTAGTCGCACATGTGTAAAAACGTGTATATATGGAGGAAAGGGTTAATTCTATCATTTTAGCTGCATCAATATAAAAGTAACACTTAGATATTACTCTTAACCCTTACTGCATGGATAAACCTTTTATCACACGAGGGACCAGAGCAGATCTGGATCAGCAGGCTCATCTGTGCCATCTGATCAGGACCTATACTGTTTGCTTTGAGATTCAATTAGTTTATTTTGACCAAGACACTAACACGGTAGATCCAGATCAAACAGCACAGATGTGCCTACTGATCTGGATCTATACTGTGGGCATATGTGCTGAGAGGCATATCCTAGGAGTAAATAATTAAATCTTCTATTTGTAAACATATCACAGTCTTAGATTAAACTCTGTAGAAAGTCTGGACCCATATCCAGAGATGGATTTTGCTAATCTCTTAAGAACAATAAAATGTCAACACGTTTGTTGTTTGTTTGTTTTATCAAATTAATAAATCAGAAAGTAATTAACTTATAATGTGCAGTCTTCTCACAAATAAAGGTGGACACTTAACTGTTAAGTCTAAATGGTACTAGAATTGTCAAAATATAACAGAATTTAATGTCAGAATAAGTCTGAATGTTATGTAAATGTATGTCAAAATGTAACATTTCCTCCATTTTAATACTGCTATACCAGTGACGACCTTCATGCATCATGTCTCTTATTTTCAAAGTCATTTTTATCTCTAGCCGATTTCAACAGTCCATAATATTTCTTCCCTATTTTCATCTCCTGATAAAAATAACTGCAATAATCCCATTTAAAAACTGTAATATGTTGTAGGTAATGCAACAGTCTATGTTACCCAGCTACTGATCTAACAGTTTTCACGATTCAAACTATGTTAACTGACAACTGATCTATCAGTTTTCAACCATCAGTCTATGTCAACTGACAACTGATCTATCAGTTTTCACCAGTCTATGTCAACTGACAACTGACAAATCAGATTTCAACAATCAGTCTATGTCAACTGACAACTGATCTTAGACTATCTGTTCTCACCAAATCAGTCTATGTTACATGACTACTGACAAATCAGTTTTCACCAAATCAGTCTATGTCAACTGACAAATCAGTTTTCACCAAATCAGTCTCTTAACTGACAAATGAACTGTCAGTTTTTCACCAATTAGTCTGTTAACTGACAAATGAATGACAAATGAACAATCAGTTTTTCACCAATCAGTCTGTTAACTGACAAATGAACTATCAGTTTTTCACCAATCAGTCTGTTAACTGACAAATGAACTATCAGTCTTTCACCAATCAGTCTGTTAACTGACAAATGAACTATCAGTTTTTCACCAAATCAGTCTATGCCAACTTACAACTGATCTATCAGTTTTCACCAAATCATCTATGTTAACTGACAACTGATTGGTCAGTTCTCAACAATCAGTCTATGTTACCAGACTGGTAGAATGCTTTCACTCAGTCACTGTCACTAGAATCTGTATCTGACTTTGCCAGTCTAGGATCTCTTTCCTCCTCTTCTTCCTCTTCTTCCCCATTTGTCTCTTTGGGTTCCTTGCTCTCTGATATTGAAGGTCTAGCAGCTTCCTGATAAACTGCACCAATCGCCATCAATTCTGGATATTCATCAAGATGTTCAATTTCCATGCGATACTCGTACCTAGCACTTGATCTCACCCACTTCTCTGGAGGGTTGGGGTTGGTGACAGCTATGCTGCGTATTTGTGATTGTGAAACTGTACTGCAGGGCATGTTGAAGGAGACATGAGTATGAGTCTCAAAGGATTCTGGGATCTCGTCGTGCGGGCCGAGCTCGAGCTTGAGTCTGAACAGATGGCTGGTATAAGCACCTACAAGATAGAAAGTTAAAGAGGGAAAGGTCAGTACTGTTAGCATCACATGATTGGCTATTTGACATGGAATATTCATTAACCAGTTTTCCTCCGCATACACACCTTGCAAACAGTGTAGATCCAGATCTGCAGGCACATCTGTGCCATCTGATCAGGATCAGCATTGTTTGCTTTTTTGATTCATTAGGTTTTTTCTGACTAAAATACTACAAGTGCAGATCTGGATCAGACGGCACAGATGTGCCTGCAGATCTGGATCTACACTGGTCACCCATGAAATAATGGTGTATCTATGGAAGAAAGGGTTAACAGGTATATTAGTGTACATTTACACCTTGATCTTCAAAGACAACTCTGATAAAACTGTTAAATCTGCTAATTTGACAGAAAGTTTCCATTAACAGATATACATGTATACATTTACATCTTGGACTACAGAGACAACAGTGACAAAATGTTATGCAAAAGAATTTACTTCACGCTGTATTTTACTGTTTTGCCATAAAAAAATATTATTTTTATTACCCTTAAAAAGGCTTTTAAGGCGGAAACTTTGGTGAGGTGAAAAACATATAAGTGAAAATTGTAATCGTGTTTAGTATTGATTTTACTTATTTTTACTGTTTTACCATAAATTTTAGCACAGCTTACATTTGTATGTCACATCTGTGCTCATTTAGACCTAGATCAGCCTGTAAATTAGTTCAGTCTGATCATATTTTGTTAATGAATTGAGTATTTGTGTAACAGTAACCCCCTTATAAAAGTTTCCCTGAAATTAAGACCATCCCTTTATATGAAGACCACCAAGTTTGGTGCCAGCAGATTATACCCCTTTTTAGTTATTGATCGGAAACAAAATACCTCGAGTCAATCTGGCTAGACAATATTTACTCTGTCCTCCATATATATGTTTTTTTATTAGCAAACAGTGCTGATAAAGATCAGCCGGCACATCTGTGCAATCTGCTCAGAATCTTCACTGTTTGCTTTTTATATGCCCGTTTGAAAAACGGGACATATTATGGGAACACCTGCGGCGGGCGGCGTCCACATGGTTTCCGCCAAAGAGTTTTCATCCGATCTTTATCAAACTTGGTGAATATGTTGGTGGGCATAATATCTCGACCAAGTTCTATAACCAGCCAAATCCCCCCAGGCACTCCGGAATTATGGCCCTTGAATTCTCCAAAATTACTGTTTCCGCACTCTAAGTCAAAGAGTTTTCATCCGGTCTTTATCAAACTTGATGAATATGTTGGTGGGCATAATATCTCGACCAAGTTCTATAACCAGCCAAATCCCCCATGCACTCCTGAATTATGGCCCTTGAATTGTCCAAAATTACTGTTTCCGCTCTCTAAGTCAAAGAGTTTTCATCTGGTCTTTATCAAACTTGGTGAATATGTTGGTGGACATAATATCTCGACCAAGTTCTATAACCAGCCAAATCCCCCCATGCATTCCTGAATTATGGCCCTTGAATTGACCAAAATAAGGGTTTACGCTCTCTAAGTCAAAGAGTTTTCATCCGGTCTGTATCAAACTTGGTGAATATGTTGGTGGGCATAATATCTCGACCAAGTTCTATAACCTGCCGAATCCCCCCAGGCACTCCTGAATTATGGCCCATGAATTGTCCAAAAACTGAATTAGCGGTATCTGCTCTCCAAGTCAAATAATTTTCATCGGATCGTTACGCAACTTTGATGATCAGCATTTTGACGGGCGTATTTTGTGTCAGTTTGGCACTCTTGTTGCTTTGTGCTAAAAAAATAACCTTATAAAGCGAAAAGTGCAGATTCTGATCAGATGGCATGGATGTGCCAGCTGATCTGGATCTACACTGTTCGCCCATGCCATAAAGGTGTATATATCAGGGGTTCCACTTGCTGCTGAATCTCAAGGGTCATTTTGTCCACTTTTAAGGGATTCTCTCAATTATAAGCCAAAAATACTCCTTATTTAAGGAAAACAAGAGGGCCATGATGGCCCTGTATCGCTCACCTGAGTACAAAAGTACTTTCAGCTTTACCCCAGGGCCAACATTTAAATAATGCTGGTAAAGGGTCTCTTTACAATACTCAACACGAAATATCTAAGGTCTAGTCGCATTAGTTTCAGAGAACAAGGGGTGTAGTTTGACACTAGCAAACATTCTACATGTCTTCAGTTCTTACTATTTAGCTCTATGTAAAAATTGATAAGCCCCTGGGTGGGGCCAATTCGAGCCTGGGGTTATGATATGTATAAACGTGGTAAAGGTCCACAAAGTGATGTTACATGTAAAAATTCTAAGCTCTATGTGTTATGGTTCTAGAGAAGAAGACTTTTACAAGATTTTTCCTATATAATTCTATGTAAAATGGGCGACCCCTGTGGCGGGGCCAATTTTGACCCAAGGGCCATAATTTGAACAACTTTGTTAGAGGTCCATTAGACAATGTTTCATGCCAAATATCTAACCTCTAGCCATTGCGGTTTTGGAGAAGAAGATTTTTAAAGTTTTTGCTATATATTGATAAGGAAAACCCATGACCTCTGGGGCGGCGCAAATTTTGACCCCAGGGCCATAATTTGAACAACTTTGTTAGAGGTCTGTTAGACAATGTTTCATGCCAAATATCTAACCTCTGGCCATTGCGGTTTCGGAGAAGAAGATTTTTTAATTTTTTGCAATATATTGATATAAGGAAAACCCATGACCTCTGGGGCGGGGCAAATTTTGTCCCCAGGGCCTTAATTTGAACAACTTTGTTAGAGGTCTATTAGACAATGTTTCATGCCAAATATCTAACATCTGGCCATTGCGGTTTCGGAAAAGAAGATGTTTTAAGTTTTTGCTATATACTGATATAAGGAAAACCCATGACCTCTGGTGCGGGGCAAATTTTGACCCCAGGGCCATAATTTGAACAACTTTGTTAGAGGTCCATTAGGCAATGTTTCATGCCAAATATCTAACCTCTGGCCATTGCGGTTTCGGAGAAGATTTTTTAAGTTTTTGCTATATATTGATATAAGGAAAACCCATGACCTCTGGGGCGGGGCCAATTTTGAACCCAGGGCTATAATTTTAACAATTTAGTAGAGGACCACTAGGTGATGCTACACACCAAATATCAAAGTTCTAGGCCTTACAGTTTCAGAGAAGAAGATTTTTTAAGTTTTTGCTATATATTGATATAAGGAAAACCCATGACCTCTGGGGCGAGGCAAATTTTGACCCCAGGGCCATAATTTGAACAACTTTGTTAGAGGTCCATTAGACAATGTTTCATGCCAAATATCTAACTTCTAGCCATTGCGGTTTTGGAGAAGAAGATTTTTTAAGTTTTTGCTATATATTTATAAGGAAAACACATGACCCCACCCGGGCGGGGCCAATTTTGACCCCAGGGCTATAATTTGAACAATCTTGGTAGAGGACTACTAGGTGATGCTACACACCAAATATCAAAGTTCTAGGCCTTACGGTTTCAGAGAAGAAGATTTTTAAAAATTTCATGTTCAAAATCTATTTTTATCCTCTGTGACCTAGATAGGCAATGGACTGGAACCATTTGAACAATTTTGGTAAAGCTTCATGCAAGTAACATTCCTGCCAAGTTTCAGCAAGATTGGCCCAGGAGTTCAGGAGAAGAAGTCGTTTGAAGAAAAAGTTGACGACGCACGGACGGACATCAGGTGATCACAAAAGCTCGCCATGAGCACTTCGTGCTCAGGTGAGCCAAAAATGACTCTTGAGCTAAAATACTAGGGGTCAAAATAAGACTTTTTGAAATTTCAAGAGTCAAAGGGTCATCTCCTGGGTCAAATAGAACCCCTGTATATGGAGGACAGGGTTAAGCAACAAATTACCTTGATTTCTGATTGGTAGCCGAGGTATTCTCCAGACAATGGCTCTGTAGATGTGCTCGTACTTTGCGGTACCAACATCGGCCTCCATCAGAGCCTGGTTCATGCTTCCCTGGGCCATCATCGTCAACCTCTCCAAGCCTGTAATATGTTGAAACTTAATTAAGGTACAGCTAAACCTGTCTTAGCAGTTACCTGCATTCAGCAGCCACCTGTAATTATAGTTAGTCTGAATATGTCCTTATCTTGCGGTTGCCATAAAATAGAGCAAACAATTACAGTACTATTTTATACTATAAAGAAGTTCAAAGGCCATAATTCTGCTAAAAATCTTCTAGCCAAACAATGTTAATAATATGCACATTTCCTCTTGTAATTAAAGCTTCTAATAAAGTGTCATTAAATTCCTAATGGTAGTTGCTGAGAACTAGCCAGTACATAAACGGTCCTCAGATAATAAAGGGCCATCATTCTGCAGAAAAGCATGGTAATATGTGCATCTCCTCCTGTCTGTGTTGCTTCCCTTTAGACATCATTGATTTTCCAATAATGGTTGCTGAGAAAATAGCCCAGACACAATTTTAATGGTGATATATCATACTATTGAGTAACTTGAAAGGCCATTAGTGTAGCTTCCTGGAATAAAGTGTTATTGGAAAGAAGCCAAAAAATAGCCCAGAGATGAAAGGTCCTATATCGCACCTTAGAGTAATTCAAAGGGCCATAACTCTTTGAAAAAATACTTCATCCAAACCATGCTGACAATATGAACAACTCCTTATCAGTGAAGCTTCCAATTAAATCAAACCGGTGGGTGCTCGTAATGCCATTGGTGAGAAATAGCCCAGTTAAGTATGCTCAAATGTATCATACTATGTCATGCAAGGAATGCTGATGTGTAGTGGGGATATAATGAGTATATAAACATGATCACACCAAAGTACCCTAAATGGGAAAGTCTTGAGATCATGTTAAAATATTTATCAGCAAATTGTGTTTACATTAGTGACGATAAGTCTGCTTTCCGGCAAATTACCAGAAGATATTTAACCCTTTCCTTGATATAATTATACACGTTTTTACGCATGTGCGACCAGTGTAGATCCAGATCAGCCGGCACATCCGTGCCGTCTGATTAGGATCTGCACTGGTCGCATTTTGGTCAGAAATAACCTAATGAATCAAAAAGCGAACAGTTTAGATCCTGATCAGACGGCATGGATGTGCCAGCTGATCTGGATCTAAACTGTTCGCCCTAGCAATAAAGGTGTATCTATACAGGAAAGGGTTAATCAGTCTAATACACTCAATGATGATTATTAAGTAATTCGCATTGACATTTTCTCTCTCCAGATTGTCCATGGTTTAATCAGTAAATATGATTATCTGCTATCTGATTTCACAGAATGAATGCCACATTTGGATAGAATCTCTTCAGTGAGGGCATTGAAAGATCTAGATTAACTCATTGGCAACAAGCTCCAATTTAATTGCCGATCAAAGATTTTTGCACATAGCATCTCCATAATAAGAGTATGTAAAGATCTAGACAAATTCATTTGCAACAAGCTCAAATTTAATTGCCGATCAAAGATTTTGCACATAGCATCTCCATTGAGAGTATGTAAAGATCTAGATAAATTCATTCGCAACAAACTCAAATTTAAAAGCTAATCAAAGACTTTTTCACATAGCATCTCTTCAGTAGTAGCACAAAAAGATCAAGATAAATTCATTTGCAACAATGCTCAAATTTAATTGATGATCAAAGATTGTTGCACAGTTTTCTGTTTACTAACTGTAGGTGTGTAGCTCAGGGCTTTTTTTCACTGCCAGGGGAAGGGGCCCCACACCGTATAATTTTGGGAAAAATAGCGCAATTTTTTCTCTGAAGGGTAATGAAAAAACCCGACGTAAAGTTAAGCTCATCTGTATCTACTGTTCACCCCTGAGAAAAACAACCATAAACCCAGTAAAGGGTTAACCCCTTCCTCCATATTCACACTCCTTTATTCATAGACTTGATTGCGTGGGCAAACAGGGTCGATCCAAATCAGCCAGCAAATTGGTGCCATCTGATCATGATCTGCACTGTTCGCTGTTTGATTCATCAGGTTTTTTCCGACCAATATGCAACCAGTGCAGATCCTGATCAGACGGCATGGATGTGCAGGCTGATCTGGATCTACACTGTTCGCACAGGAGTTAAAATGTGACTGTATATATGGGGAAAACGGCGAAAGCTGCCTATTCACATTTCAAGATGTAAATACTGTATAGCGCTTAATATTGATGGTCTCAAATTTTGGCGTATTTTTAAGTGTTTTATATTGGCAGGGTCATATAGTGGCGCTAACAAGCCAGACTGCCAAAATAAAAAAACACTTAATGAAAAATGGCGGAAATTAGACAATGGAAGAGAAAGGTAAACGTCGCAGTTATTCTTATTGTTAAATTTTAAGTGTGAAAATACTATCCAATACAGTACTTGATTGCTTTGTTTTAAATTCCAATTATATTCCTCTCGATTTAATTTACTACATGTACAAAAGCTATAACTTTATAATGCTTCTTTTTTCAGGTTCAAAACAAGTGCCGCTGAAAGGAATGGATGACAAGCGCCAAATAACACTCCTTCTGGCTATTTCTAAAGAAAAAAATAAATAACACATTCATGTACTCTTGTTTCGTGTTGTTTAAGTTTTTATTCAGGTTTTAAAGAATATACATAATTTAGAAACATTTTCATCAAGGAAGGAAACTGTGACAAAATATGTACTAGTGTATCATAGTTATCTACCTTCCAGATTTTTAATTGTTTTAAATTGAAGGGGATTTTTATTGGCTGTGTTTTATATTGGCGCAACTGACCCTGACCACCAATATAGCCAAAATTAAACCCCCGCAAATATTAGTACTCCAATGGCTGAATTGTGGTTATTATCGATTCTACCACATTGTTATGCCTAAAAATGGTTGAAAAGGAGTGAATTCTTCCAAACATTTGGACAAATCAATACATTTCAGGATCTGCTGTGAGTTGATGTACTTCCTGTAAGTAACACTGCAACAACTTTGGCTTGAAATCTATTCAATCACGCCCTGACTGAATAAGAATATTACATCACGTTTATTTTGTTAACATGATTTTTCCAGTTTATACAATAAATTTTAATATTTGAAACAGTTAATATTTACATCCTGCTAAATGACCAGCACCTTTAACACTAGTAAAATAAAAAGTTACCTTTGATTTTGCCTGGTTTTCTGGCCGCAGAATGTACCGAGCCATAGCCAAATCTTCTCTCATATCGGAACATGTAAATCCACACCTCAGGAATGGGAAACCTGACTTCAATATCCTCACATGGGAATTGTCCATGCTTTTTGCTGTAGGAATGATAACCTGTGACCAACAGATCACAACGGATCTCACATTTTCTTTGCTTAAAGATCTGTTGAATAGTTAACTGCAACGGGAGTTCTTTGTTTTCTCTTAATCTTACACGATATCTCATTAGTTCAAACTGACATGCATCCAAGGGAGAGAATTTAATATTGTTTGTCTTTTCAAATTCTTCTTTATCAACTGAACAATGGAATTCAACATTTTCCAGTTTTATCCACTCTTCAGTTTTTATTGGAATGATATCGGAACGCCCCACTACTTCTTTTCCCTTTTTTCGTCTATCGTTAAGTCCAATTTCCACAATTGGCATGCCTGTAAGAAATGCGAGTACAAACACACGACATCGTGCTTTCTGTGAAAGCACTTTTCCAGTGTGATCAAGTTCTGCAAAATACTCATCTCTAACCTCCGCTGTTATCTCATCTTTTGTGTAAGTCAATGTTTTCTCACGCTTAAAGTCCATTTTCATGAATTCATCTTCAAGCTTTTGAATGAACAATGTTAATTCAGCTTTGTCAAGGTTTCCAAATTTCAACAGTTCAGACACCTGTGGAGAATGATCAAGAATCATAGTTGCTTTTGGCTTTTCAGTCCTTTTCTTAAACTTGACTATGGAAGGTGTTATTCTCTCGGTCTTAATCCCGACCCTTTCTTTGTAGAATATATACTGTAACTTAACTGTATGAATCTTCCCATACTGATCGTACTGTTGAAGAGTAATGTCTGACAGTGAGTAACATGGCTGCAAAGGAAGTTCCTGAATAGGCAGCTGGTCTCTTGCATCGTTTAGAACCCTCACCACAATTCCTTCCTTCTGTTTTTCAATCTTGACAACAACGTTTTTCCAGTACCTATTTCCAGCAATCTTTTTCTTTGTTGGATACCTTAACATAAGTTTAAATGTGTCCTGCTCACATTCAGGAAGGTATGGTGACAGAGGTTCCAAATTTTCTTCAACCTCCTCTTCCGTAGTTGTACTATCAGTGGAAACACTTTTG
The DNA here is from genome assembly GCA_038501625.1 of Corbicula japonica. Taxonomy (NCBI): domain Eukaryota; kingdom Metazoa; phylum Mollusca; class Bivalvia; order Venerida; family Cyrenidae; genus Corbicula; species Corbicula japonica. The sequence goes on along the minus strand of JAZAYU010000716.1, from coordinate 17,675 downwards.
GTGGGAGGTTCTTTTGGCTTTTCAGCACTACTTGCATCCATAACTTCAAACTGAGCAAAGTTTTCTTCTGGTGGGGAGTCTCTATCAAATGGATTTTCTCTAGGTGGCTGTGGGGATTTTGGGGCTTTAGGAGGAGGTGCTAAAGCTGGTGCAACTGGTAATGATTCTAGCTTTGGTTTTTCAGGGACAGGCTTGATTTCCAGCATGAAACTCTGGTCATCATCATCAGTAGGTTTGGCTAACTGAGCATCCCCAGATGCAGCTACACTAGAGAAGATGTCTAATGGATCGCTAGTTGCCTCTACTTTTGATTCAGTTTCAAATGCTGTTGCTGTTGCTGCCTCTGATGAATTTCCTCCTGTTACATTAAATGGATCAAATGAATCTTCAGCTGCTTCTACTTGCATTCCAGGTTCAGCAACAGAATCAAGAAAGAAATTTTCACTATCTGATAGCATTGCTGAACTTCCTCCACCAAGCAAATTGGAACTGCCTGCTGTAAAGTCTAATGTATCAAGAAATGGATTAACAGGAGCAGACTTTGCAACTGATATTTGATTAGTGAGAAAAGGATTTGGAACAGCTTTTGCAGATTCTTCAACCTGTTGTTCAACAGGAAAATCATCAAACTTTGAAAAGTCATCTTGAAAAGGGTGGCCAAATTCATCAAGTTTTGGGCCATGATTATCACTGTTTTCAGATCCCCATACATCTTCCGTTTTCTTCTTTTCTGTAGTAACAGAGACCTCCCATGTGTCATCAGTTTCAAACTCGCCTCCCATATCTGCTGTGTCAAAATCTCCAGCATCTACCCATGCTGGCCTGGAGCCACCTTGAGTCTTTTTATCATCAAATGTATCACCTAAAACATCAAACCCAGAGTCAAGTTGAATAGTTTCTGGTTCTAAACCAAACAATGCAGCTGCATTTGAAGAATTAAATCCTTCTGCAGTTTGCATGTCTTCAGTAAAACTGGAAGACAAAAATGGATTCTTTGATGTGTCCATTTGATCTTGCATAGGTTCTTTACCTTGCTGCTTTAGTTCTTCTGAACTTGCTTTCTTACTCTTTGATAATGCAACAAGTGGTTTATAACCATCTTCATTTTCATCCTCATCATCAGGTTTTTTGAGTTCTTTTTTAACAAAACCAAAGTGATCTTTTGGCTTTGGTGCTGGCTTTCTGGCCGGTGAAACAGGCTGACTTCCCGATGACATTGACTTGATTTTTGAAAATATATCTAAACTTGATGTTGGTACTGAACCATATGTGGAAAATGATTGTGAATCTGACTTCATTGGATCAAAGCTTGCAAATTCATCTGCAAGGGATGTAGTATTCTTAGCACCTTCAGGTTGACTACTGACTGATGTTTGAATACTAGCTGGAACAATTTGAATGTTGGTACTTTTTGCTGAGGAAGGTTTTAAAGGTTCATGGAATGTTTCTAGTACAGGAACTGTCTGATCTTTATTTACTAAATCATCAGCTTTGGTCAGCTCTACAACACCAGTAGTGTCCATATCATCAAGAGAAAACAAATCAGTGGGGTCAACTTTCTTATCCACAGATGTTTTAGATGTTTTATAGGATTCATTGAACTTCTCAATAGGTTGTTCAAACATAAGAATATCATTGTCAACATATTTTGTTTCTGTTACAGTTGATGTTGATTCACTCGACATGGAAGATGTAAACGTATAGCCACTTAGCACTCCTGAAGCGTTCAAACTTTCATTTGTGACACTCTGAGAAGGAGCTGAGGACAAAAAGCTATCTAATCCCAGCAGATCATCTTCCAACATATTTGATGGTTTGTTTACTTGTTGAGGTGTTTTGTTAGAATCACCCAAACCAAATATGTCCAACTCATCCACCTTTTCCTTAACACTTTCTTGTGGAAGTTCAGTTTCTTCTGTCAGTATATTCTCCATGCTACTTATTTTGTTTTCAAGTTTTGCAGGAGATGCTGGTGGTGAGTGACTAAGGTCTGTGTCAATATTTGGCTGATCGAGTCCAGAACCTATTAGATCTACAATGTCTGAATCATCAGTTGTACCAGTTATACTTATAGAAGGGTTTAAAGATGTATCTATAACTTCTGGCTCAAAACCAGAATCATCATGAAAACCAGTCCACTTTGTTGAGTAACTTTTTTGTTTTGGTTTGATTTCGTCGTCTTCACTTTGCGAAGAATATTTATTTAAACTTGACTGAGTTTTAGCTACAGTTTCTTTAACCCTTTCTTGCATTTGTAAGAATGCTTGCCATTCTTCCGACTTCTTCTCACCTAACTTCTGTTCAAGATGCGAGTATTCTTCAGTTAACTTTTCCCTAGACGGAGATCTCTGAGGTGATTTTGGAGAGGAGTGATGGTGCTTTGGCAAATTACTTAATTTCTTGAATTCTTTAGCAGTTTTGTTTATAGCACCACTTATTGGAGATTTGGCTCGTTTGAATAACCTTTTGGCTCTGCTCTTTTTGGATTTGGATTTAGAATCATGATGTTCAGTGTCTTGGTTGAGATCTTCCGGTTCATCAAAGGAGAGAAGATCTAGCTGGTTATCTGTCGGTTCACTTTCAGTTTCTTTTTGTTCACCATTAGCTGCAGCGTCTATGTCAACAAGATTTGATGAATCATCAAATGATGTTTTGGACATTCTCTAGTTTACGTTAGATATCTGGAAGTATATAAAAATACATAATTTTACTTCATGCTTTCCAGTGAATTACAGAATTTGCACAGTGAAATAAAGTGATATTCCCCAGTTTTAAAACAGTGCATTATCATCTTTATTTTCACTGTTGATTTTTTTTTGTTTCATGTTAAGGATGCTTAGAAAACAGGTTCAAGTTTGAGTACATGACATCATTTTATGGCAGTACTACATGCATATTTTGTGTTGAAATCATGCAAATAATGCATTAAAAGCATAAAATAAACTAAAAATTTGTTTTTAACAACAAAAAAGATAGAAATATATTTCACTCGTGAAAACACAAATTCTGAAGATCACTATCTTCTATCGAGGGAAATGGTATTGGACATCTCATTGATATGACAGTATGAAGTTGAGCTGACATAATATTACTTAATGTGTATTTATGGTTAATGAAAAACAACAATATGATGTCAAAATGTGTAACAAATTTGCAATTAGTTGTGAGAAAATATAGATAACTGTAAGCTCTATCCAAATAATTTATTGTAACAATACTAATGTCACAAAATATGACCAAAGACACCTTTTCCAGTGGCATGCCCCAAATTTAACCCTTTCCTCCATATATACGCATTTTTACAGCTGATCAGGATCTGCACTGGCAGCTTTTTGGTCACAAAAACCCTAATAAATCAAATAGCGATATTGCAGATCCTGATCAGACGGCAACGATCTACACAGTTCTCCCATGCCATAAAGGTGTGTATATGGAGGAAAGGGTTAAAGCAGGCATGAGGACATCCATCCTTTATCAATACTGAACTAATTCAGATTAATATTTGGTTTGGCTGACATTGTTTTCTCAGACTTTATTACACAGTAACTGTTGCTGTTATAACTGATTTTAATCATGGTATGAGAACAGCTATGCTGTGTTTGTTCTGTACATAATTTGATTATCAATAAAATTATGGGACTTGATTCTGTATCTCAGAAGCTACAGATAAAATGGAAAAATTTTCCCAACTGACTTTCAAAAGAAATTGGAACTTTGGGCTATTGAATTTATAAACTGACACGATCTAAAAGTAGTGCATAGTATAATACATAGTTTGATATTATTTCCTTATTATTTTTGCATTAAATTACTAAACTAAAATTTGTCCTCTGACACTGATGCCCCCACTGCTGCAACATTTGTAATAACAAAGCGCCATAACTCTGGTAAAAATGGCAGCAGGAAAAAATCCTTTCTTTACGATCATCTACACATCCTGCTTGATCATCTGTACAAGTTTTAAAAAAATTAGCTTGATAGTTTAGGAGGAGTTGATTTGGGGGACATACAGAAGCACATAAGGACAGACATACAGACGTATGGACGAGTGCAACGCTATATGCCTTCCACTAAGTGGGGTCATAAAAATCAACTTTTCACCATGTATGTTCTACATGCAGTTTTCAAATCGCATCAGTAATATTTTATTGTTACATTTCAACATTTCTTTGTATAACAAGAGCTGTCAGAGGAGACAGCATGCTCGACTATTCGAATCATTTGAAACAAATGCAATTTGAAGATTAAAACAGTAACAACTATGGCCATACATTCATGTGCAATCAGTAAAAATATTAACAAATATTAACAAGTGAATGGTAAGGGAAAAATTCATTTCAAATAACAGAAATAATTTCTTAATGTACCATAAATATTAAACTGAAAAGGGGAATAACTATGAAATATTTCTGAAGTTGTTAGAAAACTTGTTAGAAATTTTTTTATTAGAGATATTTACTTTTAGTCAATTATCAATCACTTCAGTAATGTTACAGAAAAGAACTGACCTAAAGGCATGGAAATGGTACACGACTCACCAGCTTGTCATGGTGAACATTTCCGGCAAGTTACTATATTCCTAATGTATTTAAAACCCTGACAAGAAAATTCTATTTTAGTAGCAGTGACCTTGGACCTACAGGCATGGGCATGGTACGGGACACACCAACTTGTCATGATGACCATTTGTGTCAAGTTATTTTGAAATCACTCTATTCCTAACGAAGTTACAGCCCGGACAAGAGAATTCTATTTTTAGTAACAGTGACCTTGACCTACAGGCATGGTCATGGTATGGGATACAACACCCTGTCATTGTGAACAATTGTGCCAAGTTATTTTGAAATCCGTCCATTTATAATGAAGTTACATCCCGGACAAGAAAATTCTGTTTTAAGTAACAGTGACCTGGACCTTCAGGCTTGGGTATTGTGTGGACACACTGCCTTGTCATAGTGAACGTTTGTGCAAAGTTATTTTGAAATCCCTCCATTCATAACAAAGTAACAGCACGGACAAGAGAATTCTATTTTTTGTAAGATTGACCTTGACCTTTGACCTACAGGCATGGGCATGGTACGCGACACACCACCCTGTCATAGTGAACATTTGTGTCAAGTTATTTCGAAATCCCTCCATTCAAAACAAAGTTACAGCCTGGACAAGAAAATTCTATTTTTAGTAACAGTCACCTTGACCTTGGATCTACAGCCATGGGTATTGTGCGGACACACAGCCTTGTCATTGTGAACATTTGTGTCAAGTTATATTGAAATCCCTCCATTCATAACAAAGTTACAGCCCGGACAAGAAAATTCTATTTTTTGTAACAGTGACCTTGACCTTCGACCTACAGGCATAGGTATTGTACGCGACACACCGCCTTGTCATGGTGAACATTTGTGCCAAGTTATTTTGAAATCCCTCCATTAATAATGAAGTTAAGGGCCAAGTGTATATTTTGCTTAACACAAAATGTAAGTGGAAAAGGGGCATAATTTGAAAAATATTGAAAGCAGGGTTATGGGTCTTGTTGGTTATGATGTAGATTTTGATGGTGAAAATATATTTCAAGTTTCAAGGCAATATCTCAAGTAGTTTTGAAGTTATGGGCAAAATGCATATTTTGCTTAACACAAAATATAAGAAAAAAGGGGCATAACTTGAAATATATTGACAGCAGAGTTATGGGTCTTGTTGGTAATGATGTAGAATTTGATGGTGAATATATATTCCAAATTTCAAGTTGATATCTCCAGTAGTTTATAAGTTATGGACCAAAGTGCATATTTTCCTTAACGCAAAATTTAAGTGAAAAAGGGGCATAACTTAAAAAATATTTGTAGCAGAGTTATGGGTCTTGTTGGTAATGATGTAGAATTTGATGGTGAATATATATTTCAAGTTTGAAGTTGATATCATAAGTAGTTTTTAAGTTATGGACCAAAGTGCATATTTTGTTTAACGGACGGAGCCGCCGACGCCGACACCGGGGTGAGTAGGATAGCTCCCCTATTCTTCGAATAGTCGAGCTAATAAAAACACCATGAAACACTCTTTACAGAAATGTAATAATCATTATTATACTGCAAAGAAATTTGCTTGAATTTGATTGGATAATTTGACATTGATGTATATCCGTATTTACGGCTCGGCCGTAGATATGAACGCACGTGCCTTAATTTCCCCCTCTGGCCTCCCACCTTTTGTTGTCGTCCGCCATTTTGTTTTGAATTTCTGGAAAAATGCATAATTTGAAGCCGATTTTGTAAAATATAAAGCGGTATTCTTAGGGATTACTAAAATTGTTACAGAAAATATTTGTGTTATGTTTTTAACGTTGAAAACGATCAGATTATTATCAAATTTTGTAAATAAATATCAAATTGATAATCCATTCAATTTCTATAGAAGTGACGTCATGCAGGTAAATAAATGACGTCAGACATGTAATTATTGAGGTTCTCAGAGGGGAATTAAACCGTGCGGCATTAAATAAGCGAAATAAATGAAAAATCGATATTTTCTTATTATTTTTGTCTGAAAAAGTCTTTGCAGTATAATAAAACAATTATTTGGTTCCTTGAAAGGGTATGTGACAGGGTTTCTAAAATCGTCGGCAGGCCGGTCATTGACCGATTTTCGGGAAGAATGTCCGATTGAAATTTCAAAATTGGTTAAAAAATCGGTCATGAATATTGGCCTACAAACTGTTACAAAATTACCTACATGTACATTTTCTCACAGCTTAATCAGCTATTAACATGTCAATTAGCGACTTCACAAGTCTGCTACCATGACTACCATGACTACACGTTCCGTGAATAGCCTGCGGCATAGATGAAACGGGATGTGGTCGATCTCATTTTAACAACGGGCGGGTTATTTAATTTCCAAAAAATGGACTGCGCCAGTCAAAGGCTGTCTGACATCAGAATTTAAGATAGCAAAATTTACACATGGTTGTATAAAACAGTTTGCATTTTATTGACAGACATGTTAGTCCGATATGTGCGTAATTCTAAAAGACCGACGACCGAAAATTGCTGTTTATTAAATTTAAAGAAAACTTATATCATGAGAATTTTACTTGAACTGTTAGCATTTCACAACAAATTTGAAATGGCTCAAATAAATATATACTTAAATGTGAAAAAATTCGAGTGACCGGCTTGGTTACTTACGCATATAACGATTCAAATAAATTTCAAATTTACAAAAATCTACGTAATCAACATTTATTTCCGAGTAATGTTGCATACGCTGACTCTTGTAAGTTCGTAGATTCAAAAATTACTAAATCCGGTAAAGAAAAGAATAATATTTCAAACAACTATAATATAGTGTTACAAAACATGGTGTGATCGATGTATATTAACGTAAAGCGAATACTTGCCTCCCGAAATTCCGAGAGAGAAAACATTTTTAATAACTAAATAATCCACTTCACAATCGCTATGAACACTGCTGAAGATACCTGTTTTGAACCATTACGTCACGTTTTAAATGCATGGAATGCTTGTGTATTACAACAAAGACGCCGATCGCCGTAAACTTCAAACGTCGCGCGACGTGCCGCTCTTATAAATCGATCAAAGAATATTTCGGTCTACAGCTCGAAAACCATTAATCTTTTGAGAGGTTGAAGGATATCGCCGACGAGAAAATATGCCGGAAAAGAGAAATGGAGTGGGGGTCGGGAGAGTGAAATACGCTGAACCGGGGACCGGAAGTCGCAGTTCGTGCGAAACCGGAAGTCGGCGAAATGTCAATTTTGGCGCCAATGTCCGATTGGGATTTTGAAATTTTAGAATCCCTGGTATGTGAGGATATATTGCCGGTCTGGGTGTCATATTTGCCCTCGCCTGCGGCTCGGGTAATATGACACACAGACCGGCAATATATCCTCACATTCCTTGTCAAGAAACCAAATAACTATATAATATTTTTTTGTTCAATAGAAAATTTAGACAAAAGTCAGAAATTGACTGATTGGATCTTTAAGGAAGTGTTTTGATCTTTATTCTTGTTGCCTTACAATTCAACCATCCCTTGTATAAAAACACCATAAACACCCTTTTACAGAGATATTATACTCAATATTTTCGTTCAGTTAATGGGAATGATACTTCATGTTAATTACCCCAGGAAACTTCTAAATTAGCTAGGATAATATACTTTCCCTCTGTGAAATGTTGCCCTGTCACATAGGACCAATAAATTAGCCATTATTTCTAAATACAGTAACATTTAAAACTCAAAGGCATACTAAATAATGTCTTACAATGTGTTATCATTACATTTCACATCAAAATAAATAGGGCATATTGTGCATTTTATCGCTTTTATGGGTAAAATCGCAAATTTAACCCTTTCCTCCAGATATATGCATTTTTATGCATGTGCGACCAGTGTAGATCCAGATCAGCCGACATATCCATGCCATCTGATCAGGATCTGCACTGGTCACATTTTGGTCTGTAAAAATGCGTATATATTGAGGAAAGGGTTAAGATTTATATTAGTCAGCATATCATATCTACACTGTTTCCCTTCTGATTTATTAGATTATTTCTGACCATACAGCAAACAGTATAGATCTTGATCAGACAGCATGGATACATCACGAGTCAAAACTTGCATAATATTAAGTAAATGTGTTAAGGGAGAACAGTAGCTGTTGACATAACATATCTACGAAGGTCAGGAACAAACAAACAACAGCCTTCCTTTTCTCTTCCGCAGCTCTCTAATATAATATAAATACCGCAAGGGCTTTTATCTTCCCATTACAGGATTTGCCATGGAGATTCCCTGTAGGAATTACAGCTTCAAAACTTCTGAAGATTTGTTACTGCTGTTACATTGTCAAGGAAATAAAATACTGGGAGACAAATCAGACGTTTTTATGAATTTTGCCACTGGGAAGAATATCTGAGACGGTTATTTTGATATAACCCAGAGACATTAATTTATTTCTTTGCCCAAGATCACAAAACTAAGATTCTAAACCAGTCTCAAATCTCAAGCATATGACTGGCTGAAATGGCAACCAGTCGCTTGAGATTTGAGACTGGTCTACAATCTTAGTTTTATGATCTGGGCCCTTTTACGTGAGGAATAGCTTAGACATTTCTTAAACACCAATTTAATTTAATGTCAGAGATGGTACATTGCTAATATGGTTTAATTATAACTTTTCAGAGATTTCTAATAATGTATTGTTATAACCGTTTCCTCCATATGCTCGCCTTTTATCGCACGAGTAAACATTGTAGATCCAGATCAGCCAGCACATCCATACCGTCTGATCAGGATTTGCACTGTTTGCTTTTTGGTCAGAAATAACCAAATAAATATATTAAAAAAGGAAACATTGCAGATCCTGATCAGACAGCATGGATGTGGTTGATCTGGATCTACACCGTTTGCCCATGCCATATAGGAATATATACGGAGGAACGGGTTATTAATGAATGCGGAGGAACGGGTTATTAATGAATGGTGTACAAAATGAATTGCAGTATCTAAAGATCTCTTTAAATAAACATTTAACTTCTTGTAAAGTCTTTATTCCACATTAGAAAAAACAACTGACTAGATCAGCATGTTTTTAACCCGTTATTTCATAGACTTTAATGCATGGTAAACAGTATTACAAAGTTTCAGATCAGCTGGCACAGTCATGCTGCCTGATCAGGATCTACATAATGTTTCCTTTTAGATTTATTAGATTTTTCTGACCAAGAAGTGAAAAGTGCAGATCCAGATCAGATGTGCTGGCTGATCTGAATGTACACTGCTCTCACATATGAAAACCCATATATAAGGAGTAAAGGGTTAATAATTCTAATTATGTCATGATTTCAATACATGTCCTCCCCCCTAGTTGCCTATTATAAACTCTGTAGTAAGAAGTTTTGGACTTCTCCCATTGTTTGCATTATATGACAAGTAACTGAAAGACCAATTTTTGCAACAACAAAAAAAGAACCACATACTTAAATGGCGAATCAATAATTTCTCAGAAAACCAGACATTTGCGAACGTGAGAGAAAGTAATCTGCTCTGTAAGTGCCTCAAATTTCTCAAGACTGCACGCTCTTCACAAAACCTTCGGAAACATTACACCAAACTTTTCAATATTCCTCAATTGCAGCGATATGAATATGCAAGATTTATAATAGACAAAGGTAACATGACCATGTTTGGCATTGAACATCTGTATATTGTTATCAAATCCTCCTATATACATAACATAATAATAACAATAAAACAAGTTTATCTTCCACATTATTTTCAAAATATATGAGAAGCATCATAACGTGGCATTTCCATGCCAACAGGTTTTCATAGAATGAATTCAGCTTCAGTGACCTTGACCTTCAAATTGGTTGTAATGCATGGCACATCATCAGCTGTGGTGATTTTTTCCCATGAGTGGTCATTGAAGAGAGGTTTGTCCTTGGTTAAAGTCAAAGTGTATGCACATTTAGCTCTATTTCAGTTTCTGAATTAGCCGAATCAAATTTTCCAATGCCATACCCCATATAATAGCCTTTGGCGAAAGTCAAAATGCCTGCACATTAAGCCCTATTTCAATTTCTCAATTTGCCAAATCGCATTTCCCCATGATGTACCCCTTAAAACAGTGGCAAAAGTGGAAGTGCCTACACATCTAGCCCTATTTCAATTAGTTTTATGTGAATTGATCACCTATCTCTACCAGGGTCGCATTGTCTGCAATTACTTCCTACACAATGTCTGTCATTAAGTGGATCGGAAGAAGCTACATAACAGAGCCATGAATATTTTATAAATGTCATGCTGAGAAAACAGAGGGATTCTTTTCTTCGAGTTTCGAGTTTCGAGTAAGGATCTTCGAGTTTCAAGTAGAAAACTTCGAGTTTCAAGTGGTAAATATCGAGTTTCGAGTTGAAGTCTTCGAGTTTCGAGTGGAAAATATCGAGTTTCGAGTAGGAATCTTCGAGTTTCGAGTTGAAATATCGAGTTTCGAGTAGACAATATCGAGTTTCGAGTAGACAATATCGAGTTTCAAATTGAAAATATCGAGTTTCGAGTTGAAAATATCGAGTTTCGAGTTAAAAATATCAAGTTTTGAGTTGAAAATATCGAGTTTCGAGTAGACAATATCGAGTTTCGAGTAGACAATACTGAGTTTCGAGTTGAAAATATAGAGTTTTGAGTAGACAATATCGAGTTTCGAGTTGAAAATATCGAGTTTTGAGTTGAAAATATTGTAGTCTGAATATGCAAGCAAGTGGTATTAATATCATCTTTATTTCCTCCATTTCTGATGAGTATATTTAACACAAATATAATAGAGATTATTCATGTTACATAACATAGACACAATAAGAATAAAGCCAATAAATAACAGATGTGAAGCAAGATACATGTAAAAAGAAAATGGCTCGTTCGCCCTTTTATTAAGCCTCATAGAGTGGCAGTCGTAAGGGGAGACAATATCAGTTTTTCGTGAGCAAATAGTAAGATTTTGCTAAAACACGCAAAGCTGAACCTTATAACCCTACGAAATGCTTTTCATGTTTTGTCATTATGTGATTAATATATGATTGAAATTCCCTGTAACCAAGCGTTCTGTTCATAATGTATTGTCTTTTACATAGCAGTTTTTGTGAAACTTTTCTCGGGAATAGGCTAATCAATCATATGTTTTCAAAATTCTGGTAACATTTTGAAAAAAAAACTCGATTCAGAGTACATTTTTTCTTGTATGAACAATCTGAGCCTAAATAACTGGAAGGCTAAATCCTTTTTATACTTTAAGCGTCATAATGTACCCAAACAAGAATTTTTTATTGTGGCTTCTTTCAAAGTGATAAAATTGTAATGCAGACAGTGGTTCACAAGGGGTATTAGGTAAAGAAATTAGCAAGGAAAATCTTGTATGTGCATGTATTTGTCAAAAATGCATACTGCAATTTTGGCTAAATATAGACATCAGAATCTTGTGGATTCAGCCACATACATGTACTCGGGTATAGGCAAGAATGTATGTTTAAATTATATCACAATGTCATGTTTTATGTGTACTTCAACTCTGTCTTTATCTAACAATTTTTATCCAAGCGACTTCAAACTAACGAAATTCTTTAGAAATGCATTGTAAGAAAGCTTATTCCGAGACTTGATAACTTTATCACATTATCTTAATTGGTAGATTTTAAGTCGATATCGACATTTAACTAGAATGTTGGGTTCCGCGGAACACATGTGTCGCCTGCTTGAAAAACGTTGAAGCCTACATGGAAAACGTTGAAATGTGGGCCTATGTTTAATCATATATAATAAAAATATTTTATTTAAGTTGATTTCAATACTACACCACAGAACACTTGTGTCATCTAAATTGCATTTAAAAGGGGAATAACTGTAATAATGGTGAAACCCGAGTTATCATCTTCAAAAATTGGTTTGTGCACGCAGATGAGTTATTCAAAGTATTAAGTGAATTGAACAAGTATTTTCCAGTTTACAGGCAACACTAAGTTTCATGTTAAAGTTGCATTTGAAAGGGACATAACTCATAAAATTTTCAAACAGGAGTTATAATTTTTGTAGTTGTTGATGGCACTGTTCATGTTGATACAATACAAGTATTAAATGAATAGGGCAAGTACTTTCAAATTATAAGCAACATTAAGTTTCATGTGAAATTTGCATTTGAAAAAAAAGTCAAACAGGAGTTATGATTCTTGTTGTAACCGATGTTGTAGTTGTTCATGAAGATGATATATTCGAAGAGTGAATAGGACAAGTACTTTCAAAGTTAAATGTAACAATAAGTTTCATGTTAAAGTGATATATTTAAGGGACACAACTCATAAAATAGTCCAGCAGTTGTTAGTATTCTTGTTCTTCATAATGACCCTGTTCATGAAGGTGATTGATTTCGATTATCAAGAGAATTTTCAAAGTTAAATTCAAAATTAAGTTTCATGTTAAAGTTGCATTTGAAAGGGGCATAACTCAAAGTATAATCAAACAGGAGTTATGATTCTTTTTGTAACCAATGTTGTTGATCATACAGATATTGTATTCCAAGTATAAAATGAATAGGACAAGTACTTTCAAAGTTATAGGCAACATTAAGTCTCATGTTAAAGTTGCATTTGAAAGGGGCATAACTCCAAAATATTGAAACTGGAGTTATCATTCTTGTCATCACAGATGGTATTGTTCATGCTGATGATATATTTTCAAGTATGAAGTGAATAGGACAAGTACTTTCATAGTTATAGGCAACATTAAGTTTCAGATTTAAGTTGCATTTGAAAGGGACACAACTCAAAAAATATTAAAACTGGAGTTATAATTCTTGTCGTCACAGATGGCATTGTTCATGCTGATGATATATTCCAAGTATGAAGTGAACAAGACAAGTACTTTCAAAATTATAGGCAACATTAAGTTTCAGATTAAAGTTGCATTTGAAAGGGGCATAACTCAATAAATATTGAAACTGGAGTTATAATTCTTGTCGTCACAGATGGCATTGTTCATGCTGATGATATATTCCAAGTATGAAGTGAATAGGACAAGTACTTTCAAAGTTATAGGCAACATTAAGTTTCAGATTAAAGTTGCATTTGAAAGGGGCATAACTCAAGAAATATTGAAACTGGAGTTATCAGTCTTGTCGTCACAGATGGCATTGTTCATGCTGATGATATATTCCAAGTATGAAGTGAACAGGACAAGTACTTTCAAAGCTATAGGCAACATTAAGTTTCAGATTAAAGTTGCATTTGAAAGGGACATAACTCAAGAAATATTGAAACTGGAGTTATAATTCTTGTCGTCACAGATGGCATTGTTCATGCTGATGATATATTCCAAGTATGAAGTGAAAAGGACAAGTACTTTCAAAGTTATAGGCAACATTAAGTTTCAGATTAAAGTTGGGGGACTACCGGACGACGCCAACGATGACGACGACGACGACGACGACGCCGCCGCCGGACAATAGCATCCCTATCGCAGGGGACACAAAAAGAACTGATAAATTCAGTTGGGTGTTCTACCAAAGTACCAAAACAAAAATAATATTCTCAACAAAATTGAGTCCAGTAAGCAAAATCCTAGCTTGAAAACGTAATCGCCAGAGCTAATAAAATGTATTAAACGAGGACTGACAGACTCTGACCCCAGATGGAAAGGGAACTTTTAAAGTCACCGAAAACAAAAATAGTAAAATATTTGCAGGCTCGTTTTATCTAGCCTGTTCATGGGCACTTATGGAAATGCATATTAACTGCACACGACGCAACTCAGTATCTATTTTCGAAGCATACTGTACATGCTCCTGCATGTGTACACAGACAAACCAGTGACATCGGTAGAGCTCTAGGACTGAGTTATTTTAAATGGCATGGTTTACTTAAAATAACAATTTGATAAATTTGTTTAAATATTTTAACCTTTTCTTATTTTGGTATCTAACACTAACACTCAACACCTGTCACATTAACATTGTGTATGTCAGCTTGATGACCTGACTGCTATTTACAGAATAAACAAAAATTTGTTTAACTTCCAGTTCAAGCATTTGAAAAAAATGTTTAAAACTAACTTTATAGATCATTTTTGATTTCACGGGTAAGGGGTTAGGGTTAGCCCAAACCCGGTTTGTAATGGCGAATATTCTTTACCGATTTTCTTATAGAATTCACACATTTCACATGTAAATATTTTATTGCGAATAGTTGATTTTGTTATTAAATAGCAGGAAAAGTTATTAAATAGCAGGAAACGTGAAAAATCGCCAACTCGAGACTCGAAGTTTTCAACTCGATACTCGAAGTTTTCAACTCGAGACTCGACGTTTTCAACTCCAGACTCGACGTTTTCAACTCGATACTCGAAGTTTTCAACTCGAGACTCGAAGTTTTCAACTCGAGACTCGAAGTTTTCAACTTGAAACTCGAAGTTTTCAACTCGAGACTCGAGGTTTTCAACTCGAAACTCGAAGTTTTCAACTCGAAACTCAAAGTTTTCAACTCGAGACTCGAAGTTTTCAACTCGAGACTTGAACTTTTCAACTCGAGACTCGAAGTTTTCAACTCGAGACTCGAAGTTTTCAACTCGAGACTAGAAGTTTTCAACTCGAAACTCTAAGTTTTCAACTCGAGACTCGAAGTTTTCAACTCGAGACTCGAACTTTTCAACTCGAGACTCGAACTTTTCAACTCGAGACTCGAACTTTTCAACTCGAGACTCGAAGTTTTCAACTCGAGACTAGAAGTTTTCAACTCGAAACTCGAAGTTTTCAACTCAAGACTTGAACTTTTCAACTCGAGACTCGAAGTTTTCAACTCGAGACTCGAACATTCCAACTCGAAACTCGAAGATCCCAACTTGAAACTCGATACTGTCTACTTGAAACTCAAAGTTTTCTACTCGAAACTCGATTCTTAGAAACTGTAACACTCGAGAAAACAAATCTTTGCCATGCAAAAACAGCAAAGATTTTCAAAGTAAAACAATAGAGACTGTATTACACGGAACACTGCTAGTGCAACTTAAAGAGTTATCAGAAAAATACAGCGGAAATGCGCCTACAGATCTACATTTTAGATTCACTTTTAGATTCATTAGGTTATTTCGGACCAAGAAGTGAACATTGCAGATCCAGATCAGATAGCACAGATGTTTCAGCTGATCTGGATCTACACTGTTAAATCATGTGATATTAACCCAAATATATAGAGTAAAGGTTAAACACAGCAGAAAACAGCTGGGAAAATACCTCGACCTATGACATTAATAACCCTTTCCCCCATACATACGCATTTTTACACATGTGCGACAGATGCCGTCTGATCAGTATCTGCACTGGTCCCATTTTGGTCAGAAATAACCTAATGAATCATTATAGAACAGTGCAAATCCTGATCAGACAGCACATATGTGCTTGCTGATCGGGATCTACACTGTTCATTAGGTTATTTCTAACCAAAATGCGACCAGTGCAGATCCTGATCAGACAGCAAGGATGTGTCGGCTGATGTGGATCTACACTGGTCGCATGTGCGTAAAAAGGCGTATATATATGAAGGAAAGGGTTAAAAAAGTTCAAATCTCTCCACCGTTATTTCTTAACCCTTTCCTCCATTTATAAGCTTTTTTTCACATGGGCAAACAGTGTAGATCCAGATCAGCTGGCACATCCATGCCATCTCATCAGGATCTGCACTGTCCGACTTAATATTCATTAGGTTATTTTGACCAAGAAGTGAACAGTTTAAATCATGATCAGATGACAAAGATGTGCCTGCTGATCTGGATCTGCACTGTTCACACATGTGATAAACAGCATATACAGTACTGTGAACGTTTAAGGTTACAAACTAAACGCACGATACATGTTGTACGGACGCATTGAAGGACGCACGATACGCGATAGACGGACGCACTATACACGGTAGACGCACGATACACGATACTGCCTATTTATATAATTTGTGTACGAGACTTCTAAAAATTTGAAAATGTTATCAAAATATAAGATGAATGGTTGGAATTAAATCACATAAATTTGCATAAGCAAGTAATTTATTCACGTTTCGTGATAAAATTAAAAAAGCTTGAAGCACGATACACGATACACGATATACGGACGCACGATGCACGTTAGACGGACGCACGATACACGTTAGACCGACGCATGATACACGTTAGACGGATGCACGACAGACGCAAATTTTGTAACATTGAACGTTCACAGTACTGTATACGGAGTAAAGGATTAAAAGGGGTAGATTCACGAAGGCTCAAAATTGGCCTAAAATTATCTCAAATTTTCAAATTGCATTTACATCACTGAAAGTGTGCTTTTTATAATCTATAATGGTTGTTTTCTTGAAAAGATAAAAAAGTGAAGATGAGCCCATAAACCAAAATAAAAAAATAAGTATGTCATATATGTCTGAAATTTGAAAATGTTTGACAAAAAGCAATTTTTTGTTAAATTTTCATCATATTTTGGTGATTATCATATTGGGCACAGGCTTCGACCAAACTAGTTTAAAGAATTTTCTTTGTATAAATGTGTGCTGAATTCATGGTCAAAATTTGATTTTGGTCGAGGAGTGTGCCCTTATCGAAATCCTCTAAAATCTGTTGTGAAAATGGACAAAAATATGAATTTTTGCACATTTTCCTCATTTTTAGCAATTTTGATGGCCCCTTGTCAAACACCTTTAGCAGTAATCAATATAAAATTTTAAGATATGAAAAGTATAACTATTTATGTATTCAATGGCATTAAAATTTAAGATCTGTAACAAAATTAAAAATTTTACATATTTTAGGCCAATATAAGGCCTTCGTGAACCTACTCCTTTAAGCAATTTCTTTGTTATTTCAATATTGAGCTAAATATATATAATCGTAGAAATCATGATAAACAAAGAATCAGATTTCTCTGCAAAAATGGCTTAACAATCTAATAGCAAACCCTGGCATTTCAAAAAAATAAACACAGCCTATTACTCAGATAAGCAGTTGTCGGAAAATTTAATTAAAACATCTACGAAGTCAGAATCAATCAGCAGAAATAAGCTGCGCCAAGATTTTTAATGGAATTAACTCTTAACCTACTTGACGTTGAGTAATACACTTGCTGTTCT
>JAZAYU010000715.1:144282-174603 GCA_038501625.1 Corbicula japonica | reverse complement strand
CTGGGAACAGAAAAGGGACAGGAACATCAATAGAAAAGTGACAGACTGGAGACAGATTGGGGACAAACTAGGGACAGGGTTAGAGACAGATTCGGGAAAGAAAAGGGACAGACTGTGGACAGACAAGGGACAGCTTCGGGACATACAAGGGACCGTTTGGGGATAAGGACAGGGACAGGAAGACGTTAGGGACAGATTGGGGACAGAGATGAGACAGATTGGGGACAGAGGAGGGACAAGCTGGGAACAGAAAAGGGACAGGAACATCAATAGAAAAGTGACAGACTGTAGACAGATTGGGGACAAATTAGGGACAGGGTTAGAGACAGGTTCGGGACAGAAAAGGGACAGACTGTGGACAGACAAGGGACAGATTCGGGACATACAAGGGACAGTTTGGGGATAAGGACTGGGACAGGAAGACGTTAGGGACAGATCTGGGACAGATATAAGACAGATTGGGGACAGAGGAGGGACAAGCTGGGAACAGAAAAGGGACAGGAACATCAATAGAAAAGTGACAGACTGGAGACAGATTGGGGACAAATAAGGGACAGATTAGAGACAGATTCGGGACAGAAAAGGGACAGACTGTGGACAGACAAGGGACAGATTCGGGACATACAAGGGACAGTTTGGGGATAAGGACATGGACAGGAAGACGTTAGGGACAGATTGGGGACAGATATGAGACAGATTGGGGACAGAGGAGGGACAAGCTGGGAACAGAAAAGGGACAGGAACATCAATAGAAAAGTGACAGACTGGAGACAGATTGGGGACAAATAAGGGACAGATTAGTAACAGACTCGGGACAGAAAAGGGACAGACTGTCGACAGACAAGGGACAGATTCGGAACATACAAGGGACCGTTTGGGGATAAGGACAGGGACAGGAAGAGAATAGGGACAGATTAAGAACAGATAAGAGACAGATTGGGGACAGATAGGAAACAGATTGGGGACAGATTAGGGACAGACTGGGGACAGAAATTTTACGGATTAATGGATAGTGTCAGGGACAGTACAGTAACATATCAGGGACAGAATAGGGACAGATTGGAGAAAGATTTGGCACACAGAATAGAAAAAGACTGGGGGCAGAAAAAAGACGGATTGGTGATAGATAAGGGACAGATAGGGGACAGATTAGGGTCAGGCTGCGGAAAGAAAAGGGACGGGACGGATTAAAGGACAGTGTCAGGGACAGGACAATGACAGTTACAGATCAGAGACAGAAAAGAGATAGGTGTATCGAACCTACAACCTAAGGGACAAGGACAGGCAAAGGGACAGAGACAGGGACAGATCATGGACAGAAGAAAGACATGTATATAGAACCTACAACCTCCGTTATGATCTCGGAAGTTGACGTATGTATGGCAAAAAACACATTCCATCGGATAGATTATATAACGAAGTGGTAGGAATCTGAAAATAGATTCGTTGATTTCCGAGTATTTGCGGAATTAGGGCCCATAACCTACAACCTCAATTATGATATTGGAAATTATCGCACCTATGGCAAGCAAACACATTCCATCGGATAGATAATATACCTGTTACACATTGGAGCTTACGACTAGACACAGTCAACACCAAACAACAACTAATTAGTTTTTGAAAGAGTAAATACAGTAATGATGAGTAATACTTTAAGGTCTCACATAATTATCAACAGTGAGCTAAACATATTACAATTCCCCCTGCTAAAACAAAGACTTCACATTACTCTTAAATTGTTTTTACGATAAAATTGTTAGTTAGCAAGTATCACTCTAACTGGATTTTTTTCTCACAACAGCATTTATCTGTAATTTGAAACGATCAAGTGATAAAAAAAATGCTAAATATCAGTGCTTTGTAGATAAAGTTCACCAGATATCAAGTAAATGGTTAAGGTTGATGTTCTGCTCTTCATTTCATTAAAACATTTGATAACATTTGTCTAATTATTGTTTTAACACAATTAAAATTTTTCCTTGCTTTAGAATTTATGATATTGCAGTCTGTCAGGTGGTTTCTCACACACATTGGATATCATCTGTTATTATCTGGTAATGAAGGCAATGTATCCAGATTTGATGTCGTAGGTATAGTGCTAGTTTGAGGTTCAGGAGTTGAGCTAGCCTGGGCTGCATCCTTGTTTTCAGTTTGTTGCAAACCTGACTGTTCAGAAATTTCAGATAATATGAGTAAAATACTTGTCGGCAAAATAGGCTCGTTGCTGATCCTTTTTTTCAGTGTCCTGCGAAAATTCATCATTGGTGTTATCTTTCATTCCAGATTTTAACAAATGATCTATGTGACAGTATATCAGTTTTGATCCAATGACTCTCCGCACCTTTCCTGGCGTTCATTTCAATTCCCCCCCCCCCCCCCCCCCCCACGAAAATGTGTTTTAACTGAAACAATGTCTCCGATTCGTAAACACGACTGTTAAAATGACCTCCATCGTGGTGAAACTGTGACGCTGCCTCTATAGTGTAAAACACGTATGTTAACATTAGGATATGTCTCTATTTTAAAGACAAAAGATGTCAGAAACCGAGACCAACCTCGCATTAAAACCATCCTTTTATCGTTTTAACCTGGATTGCGGTGGTGCGATCTCTTCAAGTATGCAGAATTATTTTTAGATCCCGATCTTCAGATTAAAATGGTATATAAAACATGACTTCTATTCAACAAATGGCGGAGATATAGGACGACGTAATTTTTAACAATAGAACAAATCCATATTCTGCATATATGCGCAATTACGGAGGCTTGGATCTGTAAAGTCTTCTAAGCTGGCAAAGCAATCCATACATGGTTGGAACCGGAATTTAAACCTTCGAAAACACGTATGTTAACATTAGGATATGTCTCTATTTTAAAGACAAAAGATATCAGAAACCGAGACCAACCTCGTATTAAAACCATCCTTTTATCGTTTTAACCTGGATTGCGGTGGAGCGATCTCTTCAAGTATGCAGAATAATTTTTAGATCCCGATCTTCCGATAAAAATGGTATATAAAACATGACTACTGGTCAACAAATGGCGGAGATATAGGACGACGTAAATTTTAACATTAGAACAAATCCATATTCTGCATATATGCGCAATTACGGAGGCTTGGATCTGTAAAGTCTTTTTAGCTGGCCAAGCAATCTATACATGGTTGGAACCGGAATTTAAACCTTCGAAAACACGTTTGTTAACATTAGGATATGTCTCTATTTTTAAGAAAAAAGATATCAGATCCGAGACCAACCTCGCATAAAAGCCATATTTTTATCGTTTTAACCTGGATTCTTTTTGTGCGATCTCTTCAAGCATGCAGAATAATTTTTAGATCTCGTTCTTGCGATTAAAATGGTATATAAAACATGACTACTGTTCATAAAATGGCGGAGATATAGAACGACGTAATATTTAACAAAAGAACAAATCCATATTCTGCATATATGCGAATTACGGAGGCTTGGATCTGTAAAGTCTTCTAAGCTGGCCAAGCAATCCATACATGGTTGGAACCGGAATTTAAACCTTCGAAAACACGTATGTTAACATAAGGATATGTCTCTATTTTAAAGACAAAAGATATCAGAAACCGAGACCAACCTCGCATTCAAACCATCCTTTTATCGTTGTAACCTGGATTGCGGTGGTGCGATCTCTTCGAGTATGCAGGATAATTTTTAGATCCCGATCTTGCGATTAAAATGCTATATAAAACATCACTACTGGTCAACAAATGGCGGAGATATAGGACGACGTAATTTTTAACAATAGAACAAATCCATGTTCTGCATATATGCGCAATTACGGAGGCTTGGATCTGTAAAGTCTTCTAAGCTGGCCAAGCAATCCATACATGGTTGGAACCGGAATTTAAACCTTCTAAAACACGTTTGTTAACATTAGGATATGTCTCTATTTTAAAGACAAAAGATATAAGAAACCGAGACCAACCTCGCATTCAAACCATCCTTTTATCATTTTAACCTGGATTGCGGTGGTGCGATCTCTTCAAGTATGCTGAATAATTTTTACATCACGATCTTGCGATTAAAATGGTATATAAAACATCACTACTGGTCAACAAATGGCGGAGATACAGGACGACGTAATTTTTAACAATAGAAAAAATCCATGTTCTGCATATATGCGCAATTACGGAGGCACGGATCTATAGAGTCTTTTAAGCTGGCCAAGCAATCTATACATGGTTGGAACCGGAATTTAAACCTTCGCAAACATGTATGTTTATCTTTACGCTATGTCTCTATTTTACACAAAATAAATATCATAAACCGAGACCAACCTTGGATGCCAGCCCTAATTTTTTCGCTTTAACCTATATTACTTTGGTGCGATCTCTTCTGACCTGCAGAACAATATTAAGATCTCGTTATTGCGAGTCGAACGGTATATAAAACATAATAACTGCTCATTAAATGGCGGAAATATAGGACGACGTAAGTTGACCCATGGAATCTAATCGTCTAAAATACCATAAGTGGTACTTCTTAGCGGCTCGTGCTCAAGACTATAAAAGGCCGTGCACAGCGTTTCTGCGTCATTCTGTAGGCGATCGTCAAAGAGACAGCTAAGAAAAAAAAGTGTATGGAATTAATAAGTTTTGTGCATATTAATGACGATTACAACGGACTACGAAGTGGTGAGCCAATCTTTGTTTTTAACTGAACCAATTGGGATTCGAATATTTATAATAATAATAATAATAATAATAATAATATATTATTTCATATAAATATTTTATTTATATTTATATATAGTTATATAAATTTATATAAATTTACAATTATATATAGTTATAATAATGAGGTGCCGTTGTAGACCTACAGTTCTGACGACACAGCTATTCTTCATCATGGTATTATTTAAATAAATTTAAATAGAAGTGATATATATATATCTATATAAATAAATTTATTTATTTATTTATTTGCCAATCTGCACAAAACGTTGCGTATATTGCAGTACAAAATAAAAAAAAGGAAAAACTTCCTTTTTGACATCAGTTTTGTTTCTAGGTTAAATTTATGCTAGAAAACTCACGAAACGTTCTGCACCAGCATGAGTTAACATATATCAATTAATAGTAATTCAAATAGAACATGATCAAAAGGTCAGTACCAGGATATCTTAACATAGCATCATCATTTTTTGTTTTAGTGGTCGTATATGTATCAGTTGTTCTGATATAGGTAGTCGTACTAGTAGTGATGGTGGTGGTGGTAGTAGTTGTTGTTGTCTATGCTGCTGTTGTTGCTGCTGCTGTCGTTTTTTATAACAGTAATAAGTGGTAGGCGCAACAGTAGCATTAGAACACCAAAGCGCAACAGCAGTAGTAGTAGTCGTTGCTGTTGTTCTTGCTGCTGATGGTATGGAAGTTGTTTTGATAGTAGTACAAGTAGAAGAAGAAGAAACAGAACTTGTAGTAGTAGTATTAGTTGTTGTAGTAGTAGTAATAGTACTTGTAGTTTCAATTGTTATACCCCCGCAAACTTTGGGGGTATATAGCAATCATCATCCGGTTGGTTCATTGTTTCGTTGTTTGGTTTGGTGGTAGGTTGGTCTGTGGCACTTACTACGTCAACAGTTTTGTTTTCGTCACTCATACCTAAATAGAGATGGAAACTTGTTTAATTTTGCGCGATGGGTAGAATATTGAATCGTCAACTAGTTTCATCGAGATTTCGGGCACAATCGCCGATATTCACCAGTAACCGCTCGGGTTGTCATTTTCGTTAATGATTTTGCGTATTTTTTATTTGGTCTTTTTATAAACCAGGAATATTGCTCATCACAATAATTCATGATAAAACTTGTCATGGATAAAGTGTAAATTAGCACCACTTCATTAAACCAGCAACTAGACGGTGTAAACAACACAATGAACTACATTATATATTTATAATGTATATTTTGCTTACTAACATCATGTTTTTCGAGATTTTGTTATGATTTTGTATATCTGTTTTAATGACTGTAGATTTCTTTAAATTCGCGGCGTCCACATTTCTCCGAATTTTGCAAAAAAATCGTCTTTTTTTAAATTCGCGAATTGTTAAATTCGGGTTGCGGAGTTGCCGCGAAATTAAAACGCTGCCGTACGTGTCGTTTATTTCGCGTCTTAGTTTCTGGTGCAAAGATTTACGCTGAATAAAAGTAGTTACATTGATACCGATATAGTTTACCGTGATATTAACCATATGTTTTGGGACGAGATTTACTTTGCGTAAATACATTTTATAAATAAATATGTCAAAAAATAATTTATGTGCCGAACTACCTTATAGTCATAGTCTATTATAGACTATAGCACTCTCAGTAAAGCATGTACCCTCTCAGGTTGTTTTTAGCTGAACATGCGTCTTTGACCTAATTTTGTAAACAAAGGCGAGAAACAATTCTTCATTCGAATTAAGTATGATATGATTTTGTTATCGGAAAAGGTAATTTTCCAGAAATTTATGAATTCGCGAGCTGACTTACTCGCGAATATTAGCGAAAATTAATCTCACGCGAATAAAACCGAATCTTCAGTATTTAATTCAGTAATAAGAGTTTCGTCGGAATTTTGAAAGTTGGAGCAAAGCTGTTTTTCTATGTTTTTAATCAAATCTAATTCTAATTTTTAATTTAATTTCTTTTTTGAGCACTATATTTGATGGTTTCTCCTCTTAAAATTACAAAGAAAGTTTCTAAAAATAGCTGATCATTTATATTTAATCGTATCTCTTTATATGAGTTAGTGTTTATTTCATTTGGTTGAAGTTCACTGTTTTGAGAAACTAATGTTTTTAGTGTATTTTTTACCAAATGTATATATTCAGGATCCCGAAGTAATGAATTGTTTAATTTCCAGTATCCTCTACCTCTTTCTGTTTTCTCAAGATTAATGTGTATAACAATTCCCGAGTGATCAGATCTATAGCCCGGAACGATTTTTGAATTTGTAATAAAAGGTACGCAATTAGTACTAACAAGAAAAAAGTCTAGTCTGGATTGTTTACGCACTGGATTACATCTTTTCCAAGAATATTCCCTTTCATGTGTATGAAAATTCCACCAAATGTCAACTAGTTCTTCTTTATTAAATAAATTTAAAATTACACTTCTTGCACGACGCATTGTCGCTTACAAGCTCTTCTTGCAACCCGGTCGATGCAAATAGTGATCTGAATTTTTTAATTGTACTGTAGCTTGTTATTGATTTCATTGCATATGTATGATTCTCTTATATGTTTTTCATACTGAAATGGTACGATACGTTCACCTAGCACCGGGATTGCTTCGCCTGAATATGCTTTGAGTTGCACTTTTGTTGCTTTCAATGGAAATCTGTCTTTCAGTTTGCTTTTGTACGCCTCTTCATTTTTGATAGTAACATAACTTTCACTATCTAAATCAAAATTCACCAGTGTGTCACCTATTACCGTTCCTATTGAAAAAGTAAGGCGACTTTAAGGGGTAGAACATAGTATCTAAAGTATAGTATCGAATTGTTTAAACTTGATATTTGCAGCGGAATTGCCAGGGTCGACCAACCCCGATGGCTCCGCACAGAAGTTCTTACTCTTCAATGCACGTCGAGCAAGGCATCTTTCTGACCTTTCCACTTTTTTCAACGAATGCAGAAGCTTGTATACATGAGGTGCAATATCGGCCGTGCAGACCTGGATTGGTCCGCACTTTCCTAAATCGTCTCAAAAAAAGATGGTCAATAATCATAATTTCTATTTTTCGCTTCATCTTCGGATCCCACCTCTTCTAAATTTTAAACATTTTTAAAATACAATAACTTCAGGATAATTCCCAGACTTGACCGACCGGGATGGATCCGCACTTTCTGCACTGTTTCTAAAGTTTGTTATACATATATTTCTAACTATTCAAACAAGTGCTTATTATAAGGAATATTTTCAACACAATGACCCTTTTTTGACGTCTGTCATCAATTCAATAGAAAAGTTCACACAACGTATAATTATAATAAAAAAGGTGCACAAGGTGCAGGGTGCATCGCACAAACCCCCTACCCTAACCCTAACCCTAACCCTAACCCCTAACCCTAACCCTCTGTTGATACTTGCTTGTTGAGATGGAGGTATAATTAACAAGATTATTTGTTACCGGGGTTCTACTTTTCCATATTAGCACTAAACAAACAAACAGTTTTTATGTTACTTTTTAGGTCACTTCAAATTTAATACTAATTTAATTTCAACTTGTGTGAACGATAAAATATAAGTAAGTAAATCGCAACGTTTACGTGAAAATTAGAATAAAAGTAAGTAGTATAAATAATTATACGTTTAAAAAATAATATATCATTAAAGTAACTAACAAATTAAGTCAAGCATATATTTACGGTTTATTAATATGCATGTATACGTACCTTTACATGGAATTTTATACAAGTTTAGATTTTTTAGTTCACATCAAAATTTAATACTAATTTAATTGCAACGTTTTCATGCAAGATAGAATTTAAGTAAGTAAAACGCAACGTTTATGTGAAATTTGGAATAAACGTAAATAGTATAAATAATTATATGTACTTAAACGTAAATTTTCATGCAGTGTCAATTCAATAGAAAAGTTCACACAACGTATAATTATAATAAAAAAGGTGCACAAGGTGCAGGGTGCATCGCACAAACCCCCTACCCTAACCCTAACCCTAACCCTAACCCTACCCTAACCCTAACCCTAACCCTAACCCTAACCCTAACCCTAACCCTAACCCAAGGTTATAGAAGGTTAAGGGTTATCAGTTAACTTCAAACATGTAAAAATGTTTACCAGGGTTATAGAAGAATATCGACGGGATAATAGAGGGTTATAGGCTGGGTTATCAGGGTTATAGAAAGTGCTCACTCCGAGCTACCTCTGGAGCATAAAAGGTTATGGTGGGTAATAGAAGGTTATAGAAGGTTAAGGGTTATCAGTTAACTTCAAACATGTAAAAATGTTTACCAGGGTTATAGAAGAATATCGACGGGATAATAAAGGGTTATAGGCTGGGTTATCAGGGTTATAGAAAGTGCTCACTCCGGGCTACCCCTGGAGCATAAAAGGTTATGGTGGGTAATAGAAGGTTATAGAAGGTTAAGGGTTATCAGTTAACTTCAAACATGTAAAAATGTTAACCAGGGTTATAGAAGAATATCGACGGGATAATAGAGGGTTATAGGCTGGGTTATCAGGGTTATAGAAAGTGCTCACTCCGGGCTACCCCTGGAGCATAAAAGGTTATGGTGGGTAATAGAAGGTTATAGAAGGTTAAGGGTTATCAGTTAACTTCAAACATGAAACAATGATTACCAGGGTTATAGAAGAATATCGACGGGATAATCGAGGGTTATAGGCTGGGTTATCAGGGTTATAGAAAGTGCTCACTCTGGGCTACCTCTGGAGCATAAAAGGTTATGGTGGGTAATAGAAGGTTATAGAAGGTTATAGAAGGTTAAGGGTTATCAGTTAACTTCAAACATGTAAAAATGTTTACCAGGGTTATAGAAGAATATCGACGGGATAATAGAGGGTTATAGGCTGGGTTATCAGGGTTATAGAAAGTGCTCACTCCGGGCTACCCCTGGAGCATAAAAGGTTATGGTGGGTAATAGAAGGTTATAGAAGGTTATAGAAGGTTAAGGGTTATCAGTTAACTTCAAACATGTAAAAATGTTTACCAGGGTTATAGAAGAATATCGACGGGATAATAGAGGGTTATAGGCTGGGTTATCAGGGTTATAGAAAGTGCTCACTCCGGGCTACCCCTGGAGCATAAAAGGTTATGGTGGGTAATAGAAGGTTATAGAAGGTTAAGGGTTATCAGTTAACTTCAAACATGTAAAAATGTTTACCAGGGTTATAGAAGAATATCGACGGGATAATAGAGGGTTATAGGCTGGGTTATCAGGGTTATAGAAAGTGCTCACTCCGGGCTACCTCTGGAGCATAAAAGGTTATGGTGGGTAATAGAAGGTTATAGAAGGTTATAGAAGGTTAAGGGTTATCAGTTAACTTCAAACATGTAAAAATGTTTACCAGGGTTATAGAAGAATATCGACGGGATAATAGAGGGTTATAGGCTGGGTTATCAGGGTTATAGAAAGTGCTCACTCCGAGCTACCTCTGGAGCATAAAAGGTTATGGTGGGTAATAGAAGGTTATAGAAGGTGAAGGGTTATCAGTTAACTTCAAACATGTAAAAATGTTTACCAGGGTTATAGAAGAATATCGACGGGATAATAGAGGGTTATAGGCTGGGTTATCAGGGTTATAGAAAGTGCTCACTCCGGGCTACCCCTGGAGCATAAAAGGTTATGGTGGGTAATAGAAGGTTATAGAAGGTTAAGGGTTATCAGTTAACTTCAAACATGTAAAAATGTTTACCAGGGTTATAGAAGAATATCCACGGGATAATAGAGGGTTATAGGCTGGGTTATCAGGGTTATAGAAAGTGCTCACTCCGGGCTACCCCTGGAGCATAAAAGGTTATGGTGGGTAATAGAAGGTTATAGAAGGTTATAGAAGGTTAAGGGTTATCAGTTAACTTCAAACATGTAAAAATGATTACCAGGGTTATAGAAGAATATCGACGGGATAATAGAGGGTTATAGGCTGGGTTATCAGGGTTATAGAAAGTGCTCACTCCGGGCTACCCCTGGACCATAAAAGGTTATGGTGGGTAATAGAAGGTTATAGAAGGTTATAGAAGGTTAAGGGTTATCAGTTAACTTCAAACATGTAAAAATGTTTACCAGGGTTATAGAACAATATCGACGGGATAATAGAGGGTTATAGGCTGGGTTATGAGGGTTATAGAGGGTTAGGGTTAGGGTTAGGTGTGAGAAGGTTATAGAAGGTTGTAGAAGGTTTAGGGTTCTGAGTTAACTTCAAATCTGGTTCAAGTAAATTTTCTTACATAACAATAAATAGAGGGTTATAGAAGGTTATGGTTAGTTAGCTTTGTTACTAAAAATAGATTCCTTTGTTCTGTTTCGCGCCATTTTCTATACTATAAGTCTATGCATGACGTCACAGCTATTCCATATTCCATGGCTCCCTGCGTTATATATGAACGATTTGCATGCTCAAATTATCATCATTAGTCATCATTCATCGATCTATCAATCAATCATTCAGTCAGCCAATCGATCATGTGGCTCAAACAAAACAAAAGACACTAACCTTGCATAAATAATCCTAAAAATATTCTAAACAAACTCATGCACAGCATCAAGATGGCTTCTCAACTGACTACAAGGATGCGCACGCATATGATGCGCGCACATATATGCAAATACCACGTGATTAAATCGACCAATAAAATTGCATGCTCCCCATCTCGAGCTCCCCATCTCGTCAAAATGCCTATACCCTAACCCTAACCCTAACCCTAACCCTAACCCTAACCCTAACCCTAACCCTAACCCTAACCCTAACCCTAACCCCAACCCTAAACCCTAACCCTAACCCTAACCCTAACCCTAACCCTAACCCTAACCCTAACCCTAACCCTAACCCTAACCCTAACCCTAACCCTAACCCTAACCCCCAGGACAGGGACAGGAAGACGTTAGGGACAGATTGGGGACAGAGATGAGACAGATTGGGGACAGAGGAGGGACAAGCTGGGAACAGAAAAGGGACAGGAACATCAATAGAAAAGTGACAGACTGTAGACAGATTGGGGACAAATTAGGGACAGGGTTAGAGACAGGTTCGGGACAGAAAAGGGACAGACTGTGGACAGACAAGGGACAGATTCGGGACATACAAGGGACAGTTTGGGGATAAGGACTGGGACAGGAAGACGTTAGGGACAGATCTGGGACAGATATAAGACAGATTGGGGACAGAGGAGGGACAAGCTGGGAACAGAAAAGGGACAGGAACATCAATAGAAAAGTGACAGACTGGAGACAGATTGGGGACAAATAAGGGACAGATTAGAGACAGATTCGGGACAGAAAAGGGACAGACTGTGGACAGACAAGGGACAGATTCGGGACATACAAGGGACAGTTTGGGGATAAGGACATGGACAGGAAGACGTTAGGGACAGATTGGGGACAGATATGAGACAGATTGGGGACAGAGGAGGGACAAGCTGGGAACAGAAAAGGGACAGGAACATCAATAGAAAAGTGACAGACTGGAGACAGATTGGGGACAAATAAGGGACAGATTAGTAACAGACTCGGGACAGAAAAGGGACAGACTGTCGACAGACAAGGGACAGATTCGGAACATACAAGGGACCGTTTGGGGATAAGGACAGGGACAGGAAGAGAATAGGGACAGATTAAGAACAGATAAGAGACAGATTGGGGACAGATAGGAAACAGATTGGGGACAGATTAGGGACAGACTGGGGACAGAAATTTTACGGATTAATGGATAGTGTCAGGGACAGTACAGTAACATATCAGGGACAGAATAGGGACAGATTGGAGAAAGATTTGGCACACAGAATAGAAAAAGACTGGGGGCAGAAAAAAGACGGATTGGTGATAGATAAGGGACAGATAGGGGACAGATTAGGGTCAGGCTGCGGAAAGAAAAGGGACGGGACGGATTAAAGGACAGTGTCAGGGACAGGACAATGACAGT
Organism: Corbicula japonica; assembly: GCA_038501625.1. NCBI lineage: Eukaryota > Metazoa > Mollusca > Bivalvia > Venerida > Cyrenidae > Corbicula > Corbicula japonica. The sequence continues at coordinate 161,961 of JAZAYU010000715.1, read as the reverse complement.
TACAGATCAGAGACAGAAAAGAGATAGGTGTATCGAACCTACAACCTAAGGGACAAGGACAGGCAAAGGGACAGAGACAGGGACAGATCATGGACAGAAGAAAGACATGTATATAGAACCTACAACCTCCGTTATGATCTCGGAAGTTGACGTATGTATGGCAAAAAACACATTCCATCGGATAGATTATATAACGAAGTGGTAGGAATCTGAAAATAGATTCGTTGATTTCCGAGTATTTGCGGAATTAGGGCCCATAACCTACAACCTCAATTATGATATTGGAAATTATCGCACCTATGGCAAGCAAACACATTCCATCGGATAGATAATATACCTGTTACACATTGGAGCTTACGACTAGACACAGTCAACACCAAACAACAACTAATTAGTTTTTGAAAGAGTAAATACAGTAATGATGAGTAATACTTTAAGGTCTCACATAATTATCAACAGTGAGCTAAACATATTACAATTCCCCCTGCTAAAACAAAGACTTCACATTACTCTTAAATTGTTTTTACGATAAAATTGTTAGTTAGCAAGTATCACTCTAACTGGATTTTTTTCTCACAACAGCATTTATCTGTAATTTGAAACGATCAAGTGATAAAAAAAATGCTAAATATCAGTGCTTTGTAGATAAAGTTCACCAGATATCAAGTAAATGGTTAAGGTTGATGTTCTGCTCTTCATTTCATTAAAACATTTGATAACATTTGTCTAATTATTGTTTTAACACAATTAAAATTTTTCCTTGCTTTAGAATTTATGATATTGCAGTCTGTCAGGTGGTTTCTCACACACATTGGATATCATCTGTTATTATCTGGTAATGAAGGCAATGTATCCAGATTTGATGTCGTAGGTATAGTGCTAGTTTGAGGTTCAGGAGTTGAGCTAGCCTGGGCTGCATCCTTGTTTTCAGTTTGTTGCAAACCTGACTGTTCAGAAATTTCAGATAATATGAGTAAAATACTTGTCGGCAAAATAGGCTCGTTGCTGATCCTTTTTTTCAGTGTCCTGCGAAAATTCATCATTGGTGTTATCTTTCATTCCAGATTTTAACAAATGATCTATGTGACAGTATATCAGTTTTGATCCAATGACTCTCCGCACCTTTCCTGGCGTTCATTTCAATTCCCCCCCCCCCCCCCCCCCACGAAAATGTGTTTTAACTGAAACAATGTCTCCGATTCGTAAACACGACTGTTAAAATGACCTCCATCGTGGTGAAACTGTGACGCTGCCTCTATAGTGTAAAACACGTATGTTAACATTAGGATATGTCTCTATTTTAAAGACAAAAGATGTCAGAAACCGAGACCAACCTCGCATTAAAACCATCCTTTTATCGTTTTAACCTGGATTGCGGTGGTGCGATCTCTTCAAGTATGCAGAATTATTTTTAGATCCCGATCTTCAGATTAAAATGGTATATAAAACATGACTTCTATTCAACAAATGGCGGAGATATAGGACGACGTAATTTTTAACAATAGAACAAATCCATATTCTGCATATATGCGCAATTACGGAGGCTTGGATCTGTAAAGTCTTCTAAGCTGGCAAAGCAATCCATACATGGTTGGAACCGGAATTTAAACCTTCGAAAACACGTATGTTAACATTAGGATATGTCTCTATTTTAAAGACAAAAGATATCAGAAACCGAGACCAACCTCGTATTAAAACCATCCTTTTATCGTTTTAACCTGGATTGCGGTGGAGCGATCTCTTCAAGTATGCAGAATAATTTTTAGATCCCGATCTTCCGATAAAAATGGTATATAAAACATGACTACTGGTCAACAAATGGCGGAGATATAGGACGACGTAAATTTTAACATTAGAACAAATCCATATTCTGCATATATGCGCAATTACGGAGGCTTGGATCTGTAAAGTCTTTTTAGCTGGCCAAGCAATCTATACATGGTTGGAACCGGAATTTAAACCTTCGAAAACACGTTTGTTAACATTAGGATATGTCTCTATTTTTAAGAAAAAAGATATCAGATCCGAGACCAACCTCGCATAAAAGCCATATTTTTATCGTTTTAACCTGGATTCTTTTTGTGCGATCTCTTCAAGCATGCAGAATAATTTTTAGATCTCGTTCTTGCGATTAAAATGGTATATAAAACATGACTACTGTTCATAAAATGGCGGAGATATAGAACGACGTAATATTTAACAAAAGAACAAATCCATATTCTGCATATATGCGAATTACGGAGGCTTGGATCTGTAAAGTCTTCTAAGCTGGCCAAGCAATCCATACATGGTTGGAACCGGAATTTAAACCTTCGAAAACACGTATGTTAACATAAGGATATGTCTCTATTTTAAAGACAAAAGATATCAGAAACCGAGACCAACCTCGCATTCAAACCATCCTTTTATCGTTGTAACCTGGATTGCGGTGGTGCGATCTCTTCGAGTATGCAGGATAATTTTTAGATCCCGATCTTGCGATTAAAATGCTATATAAAACATCACTACTGGTCAACAAATGGCGGAGATATAGGACGACGTAATTTTTAACAATAGAACAAATCCATGTTCTGCATATATGCGCAATTACGGAGGCTTGGATCTGTAAAGTCTTCTAAGCTGGCCAAGCAATCCATACATGGTTGGAACCGGAATTTAAACCTTCTAAAACACGTTTGTTAACATTAGGATATGTCTCTATTTTAAAGACAAAAGATATAAGAAACCGAGACCAACCTCGCATTCAAACCATCCTTTTATCATTTTAACCTGGATTGCGGTGGTGCGATCTCTTCAAGTATGCTGAATAATTTTTACATCACGATCTTGCGATTAAAATGGTATATAAAACATCACTACTGGTCAACAAATGGCGGAGATACAGGACGACGTAATTTTTAACAATAGAAAAAATCCATGTTCTGCATATATGCGCAATTACGGAGGCACGGATCTATAGAGTCTTTTAAGCTGGCCAAGCAATCTATACATGGTTGGAACCGGAATTTAAACCTTCGCAAACATGTATGTTTATCTTTACGCTATGTCTCTATTTTACACAAAATAAATATCATAAACCGAGACCAACCTTGGATGCCAGCCCTAATTTTTTCGCTTTAACCTATATTACTTTGGTGCGATCTCTTCTGACCTGCAGAACAATATTAAGATCTCGTTATTGCGAGTCGAACGGTATATAAAACATAATAACTGCTCATTAAATGGCGGAAATATAGGACGACGTAAGTTGACCCATGGAATCTAATCGTCTAAAATACCATAAGTGGTACTTCTTAGCGGCTCGTGCTCAAGACTATAAAAGGCCGTGCACAGCGTTTCTGCGTCATTCTGTAGGCGATCGTCAAAGAGACAGCTAAGAAAAAAAAGTGTATGGAATTAATAAGTTTTGTGCATATTAATGAGGATTACAACGGACTACGAAGTGGTGAGCCAATCTTTGTTTTTAACTGAACCAATTGGGATTCGAATATTTATAATAATAATAATAATAATAATAATAATATATTATTTCATATAAATATTTTATTTATATTTATATATAGTTATATAAATTTATATAAATTTACAATTATATATAGTTATAATAATGAGGTGCCGTTGTAGACCTACAGTTCTGACGACACAGCTATTCTTCATCATGGTATTATATAAATAAATTTAAATAGAAGTGATATATATATATCTATATAAATAAATTTATTTATTTATTTATTTGCCCATCTGCACAAAACGTTGCGTATATTGCAGTACAAAATAAAAAAAAGGAAAAACTTCCTTTTTGACATCAGTTTTGTTTCTAGGTTAAATTTATGCTAGAAAACTCACGAAACGTTCTGCACCAGCATGAGTTAACATATATCAATTAATAGTAATTTAAATAGAACATGATCAAAAGGTCAGTACCAGGATATCTTAACATAGCATCATCATTTTTTGTTTTAGTGGTCGTATATGTATCAGTTGTTCTGATATAGGTAGTCGTACTAGTAGTGATGGTGGTGGTGGTAGTAGTTGTTGTTGTCTATGCTGCTGTTGTTGCTGCTGCTGTCGTTTTTTATAACAGTAATAAGTGGTAGGCGCAACAGTAGCATTAGAACACCAAAGCGCAACAGCAGTAGTAGTAGTCGTTGCTGTTGTTCTTGCTGCTGATGGTATGGAAGTTGTTTTGATAGTAGTACAAGTAGAAGAAGAAGAAACAGAACTTGTAGTAGTAGTATTAGTTGTTGTAGTAGTAGTAATAGTACTTGTAGTTTCAATTGTTATACCCCCGCAAACTTTGGGGGTATATAGCAATCATCATCCGGTTGGTTCATTGTTTCGTTGTTTGGTTTGGTGGTAGGTTGGTCTGTGGCACTTACTACGTCAACAGTTTTGTTTTCGTCACTCATACCTAAATAGAGATGGAAACTTGTTTAATTTTGCGCGATGGGTAGAATATTGAATCGTCAACTAGTTTCATCGAGATTTCGGGCACAATCGCCGATATTCACCAGTAACCGCTCGGGTTGTCATTTTCGTTAATGATTTTGCGTATTTTTTATTTGGTCTTTTTATAAACCAGGAATATTGCTCATCACAATAATTCATGATAAAACTTGTCATGGATAAAGTGTAAATTAGCACCACTTCATTAAACCAGCAACTAGACGGTGTAAACAACACAATGAACTACATTATATATTTATAATGTATATTTTGCTTACTAACATCATGTTTTTCGAGATTTTGTTATGATTTTGTATATCTGTTTTAATGACTGTAGATTTCTTTAAATTCGCGGCGTCCACATTTCTCCGAATTTTGCAAAAAAATCGTCTTTTTTTAAATTCGCGAATTGTTAAATTCGGGTTGCGGAGTTGCCGCGAAATTAAAACGCTGCCGTACGTGTCGTTTATTTCGCGTCTTAGTTTCTGGTGCAAAGATTTACGCTGAATAAAAGTAGTTACATTGATACCGATATAGTTTACCGTGATATTAACCATATGTTTTGGGACGAGATTTACTTTGCGTAAATACATTTTATAAATAAATATGTCAAAAAATAATTTATGTGCCGAACTACCTTATAGTCATAGTCTATTATAGACTATAGCACTCTCAGTAAAGCATGTACCCTCTCAGGTTGTTTTTAGCTGAACATGCGTCTTTGACCTAATTTTGTAAACAAAGGCGAGAAACAATTCTTCATTCGAAGTAAATATGATATGATTTTGTTATCGGAAAAGGTAATTTTCCAGAAATTTATGAATTCGCGAGCTGACTTACTCGCGAATATTAGCGAAAATTAATCTCACGCGAATAAAACCGAATCTTCAGTATTTAATTCAGTAATAAGAGTTTCGTCGGAATTTTGAAAGTTGGAGCAAAGCTGTTTTTCTATGTTTTTAATCAAATCTAATTCTAATTTTTAATTTAATTTCTTTTTTGAGCACTATATTTGATGGTTTCTCCTCTTAAAATTACAAAGAAAGTTTCTAAAAATAGCTGATCATTTATATTTAATCGTATCTCTTTATATGAGTTAGTGTTTATTTCATTTGGTTGAAGTTCACTGTTTTGAGAAACTAATGTTTTTAGTGTATTTTTTACCAAATGTATATATTCAGGATCCCGAAGTAATGAATTGTTTAATTTCCAGTATCCTCTACCTCTTTCTGTTTTCTCAAGATTAATGTGTATAACAATTCCCGAGTGATCAGATCTATAGCCCGGAACGATTTTTGAATTTGTAATAAAAGGTACGCAATTAGTACTAACAAGAAAAAAGTCTAGTCTGGATTGTTTACGCACTGGATTACATCTTTTCCAAGAATATTCCCTTTCATGTGTATGAAAATTCCACCAAATGTCAACTAGTTCTTCTTTATTAAATAAATTTAAAATTACACTTCTTGCACGACGCATTGTCGCTTACAAGCTCTTCTTGCAACCCGGTCGATGCAAATAGTGATCTGAATTTTTTAATTGTACTGTAGCTTGTTATTGATTTCATTGCATATGTATGATTCTCTTATATGTTTTTCATACTGAAATGGTACGATACGTTCACCTAGCACCGGGATTGCTTCGCCTGAATATGCTTTGAGTTGCACTTTTGTTGCTTTCAATGGAAATCTGTCTTTCAGTTTGCTTTTGTACGCCTCTTCATTTTTGATAGTAACATAACTTTCACTATCTAAATCAAAATTCACCAGTGTGTCACCTATTACCGTTCCTATTGAAAAAGTAAGGCGACTTTAAGGGGTAGAACATAGTATCTAAAGTATAGTATCGAATTGTTTAAACTTGATATTTGCAGCGGAATTGCCAGGGTCGACCAACCCCGATGGCTCCGCACAGAAGTTCTTACTCTTCAATGCACGTCGAGCAAGGCATCTTTCTGACCTTTCCACTTTTTTCAACGAATGCAGAAGCTTGTATACATGAGGTGCAATATCGGCCGTGCAGACCTGGATTGGTCCGCACTTTCCTAAATCGTCTCAAAAAAAGATGGTCAATAATCATAATTTCTATTTTTCGCTTCATCTTCGGATCCCACCTCTTCTAAATTTTAAACATTTTTAAAATACAATAACTTCAGGATAATTCCCAGACTTGACCGACCGGGATGGATCCGCACTTTCTGCACTGTTTCTAAAGTTTGTTATACATATATTTCTAACTATTCAAACAAGTGCTTATTATAAGGAATATTTTCAACACAATGACCCTTTTTTGACGTCTGTCATCAATTCAATAGAAAAGTTCACACAACGTATAATTATAATAAAAAAGGTGCACAAGGTGCAGGGTGCATCGCACAAACCCCCTACCCTAACCCTAACCCTAACCCTAACCTAACCCTAACCCCTAACCCTAACCCTCTGTTGATACTTGCTTGTTGAGATGGAGGTATAATTAACAAGATTATTTGTTACCGGGGTTCTACTTTTCCATATTAGCACTAAACAAACAAACAGTTTTTATGTTACTTTTTAGGTCACTTCAAATTTAATACTAATTTAATTTCAACTTGTGTGAACGATAAAATATAAGTAAGTAAATCGCAACGTTTACGTGAAAATTAGAATAAAAGTAAGTAGTATAAATAATTATACGTTTAAAAAATAATATATCATTAAAGTAACTAACAAATTAAGTCAAGCATATATTTACGGTTTATTAATATGCATGTATACGTACCTTTACATGGAATTTTATACAAGTTTAGATTTTTTAGTTCACATCAAAATTTAATACTAATTTAATTGCAACGTTTTCATGCAAGATAGAATTTAAGTAAGTAAAACGCAACGTTTATGTGAAATTTGGAATAAACGTAAATAGTATAAATAATTATATGTACTTAAACGTAAATTTTCATGCAGTGTCAATTCAATAGAAAAGTTCACACAACGTATAATTATAATAAAAAAGGTGCACAAGGTGCAGGGTGCATCGCACAAACCCCCTACCCTAACCCTAACCCTAACCCTAACCCTACCCTAACCCTAACCCTAACCTCATTTAGCTCTTACCCTAACCCTAACCCTAACCCCTAACCCTAACCCTAACCCTAACCCTAACCCCTAGGGACAAATTAGGGACAGGGTTAGAGACAGATTCGGGAAAGAAAAGGGACAGACTGTGGACAGACAAGGGACAAGCTGGGAACAGAAAAGGGACAGGAACATCAATAGAAAAGTGACAGACTGGAGACAGATTGGGGACAAACTAGGGACAGGGTTAGAGACAGATTCGGGAAAGAAAAGGGACAGACTGTGGACAGACAAGGGACAGCTTCGGGACATACAAGGGACCGTTTGGGGATAAGGACAGGGACAGGAAGACGTTAGGGACAGATTGGGGACAGAGATGAGACAGATTGGGGACAGAGGAGGGACAAGCTGGGAACAGAAAAGGGACAGGAACATCAATAGAAAAGTGACAGACTGGAGACAGATTGGGGACAAATTAGTGACAGGGTTAGAGACAGGTTCGGGACAGAAAAGGGACAGACTGTGGACAGACAAGGGACAGATTCGGGACATACAAGGGACAGTTTGGGGATAAGGACTGGGACAGGAAGACGTTAGGGACAGATCTGGGACAGATATGAGACAGATTGGGGACAGAGGAGGGACAAGCTGGGAACAGAAAAGGGACAGGAACATCAATAGAAAAGTGACAGACTGGAGACAGATTGGGGACAAATAAGGGACAGATTAGAGACAGATTCGGGACAGAAAAGGGACAGACTGTGGACAGACAAGGGACAGATTCGGGACATACAAGGGATAGTTTGGGGATAAGGACATGGACAGGAAGACGTTAGGGGACAGATTGCGGACAGATATGAGACAGATTGGGGACAGAGGAGGGACAAGCTGGGAACAGAAAAGGGACAGGAACATCAATAGAAAAGTGACAGACTGGAGACAGATTGGGGACAAATAAGGGACAGATTAGAGACAGATTCGGGACAGAAAAGGGACAGACTGTGGACAGACAAGGGACAGATTCGGGACATACAAGGGACCGTTTGGGGATAAGGACAGGGACAGGAAGAGAATAGGGACAGATTAAGGACAGATAAGAGACAGATTGGGGACAGATAAGAAACAGATTGGGGACAGATTAGGGACAGACTGGGGACAGAAATGGTACGGATTAATGGATAGTGTCAGGGACAGTACAGTAACATATCAGGGACAGAATAGGGACAGATTGGAGAAAGATTTGGCACACAGAATAGAAAAAGACTGGGGACAGAAAAAAGACGGATTGGTGATAGATAAGGGACAGATTGGGGACAGATTAGGGTCAGGCTGCGGAAAGAAAAGGGACGGGACGGATTAAAGGACAGTGTCAGGGACAGGACAATGACAGTTACAGATCAGAGACAGAAAAGAGATAGGTGTATCGAACCTACAACCTAAGGGACAAGGACAGGCAAAGGGACAGAGACAGGGACAGATCATGGACAGAAGAAAGACATGTATATAGAACCTACAACCTCAGTTATGATCTCGGAAGTTGACGTATGTATGGCAAAAAACACATTCCATCGGATAGATAATATAACGAAGTGGTTGGAATCTGAAAATAGATTCGTTGATTTCCGAGTATTTGCGGAATTAGGGCCCATAACCTACAACCTCAATTATGATATTGGAAATTATCGCACCTATGGCAAGCAAACACATTCCATCGGATAGATAATATACCTGTTATACATTGGAGCTTACGACTAGACACAGTCAACACCAAACAACAACTTATTAGTTTTTGAAAGAGTAAATACAGTAATGATGAGTAATACTTTAAGGTCTCACATAATTATCAACAGTGAGCTAAACATATTACAATTCCCCCTGCTAAAACAAAGACTTCACATTACTCTTAAATTGTTTTTACGATAAAATTGTTAGTTAGCAAGTATCACTCTAACTGGATTTTTTTTCTCACAACAGCATTTATCTGTAATTTGAAACGATCAAGTGATAAAAAAATGCTAAATATCAGTGCTTTGTAGATAAAGTTCACCAGATATCAAGTAAATGGTTAAGGTTGATGTTCTGCTCTTCATTTCATTAAAACATTTGATAACATTTGTCTAATTATTGTTTTAACACAATTAAAATTTTTCCTTGCTTTAGAATTTATGATATTGCAGTCTGTCAGGTGGTTTCTCACACACATTGGATATCATCTGTTATTATCTGGTAATGAAGGCAATGTATCCAGATTTGATGTCGTAGGTATAGTGCTAGTTTGAGGTTCAGGAGTTGAGCTAGCCTGGGCTGCATCCTTGTTTTCAGTTTGTTGCAAACCTGACTGTTCAGAAATTTCAGATAATATGAGTAAAATACTTGTCGGCAAAATAGGCTCGTTGCTGATCCTTTTTTTCAGTGTCCTGCGAAAAATCATCATTGGTGTTATCTTTCATTCCAGATTTTAACAAATGATCTATGTGACAGTATATCAGTTTTGATCCAATGACTCTCCGCACCTTTCCTGGCATTCATTTCAATTCCCCACCCCCCACCCCCCACGAAAATGTGTTTTAACTGAAACAATGTCTCCGATTCGTAAACACGACTGTTAAAATGACCTCCATCGTGGTGAAACTGTGACGCTGCCTCTATAGTGTAAAACACGTATGTTAACATTAGGATATGTCTCTATTTTAAAGACAAAAGATATCAGAAACCGAGACCAACCTCGCATTAAAACCATCCTTTTATCGTTTTAATCTGGATTGCGGTGGTGCGATCTCTTCAAGTATGCAGAATTATTTTTAGATCCCGATCTTCCGATTAAAATGGTATATAAAACATGACTTCTGTTCAACAAATGGCGGAGATATAGGACGACGTAATTTTTAACAATAGAACAAATCCATATTCTGCATATATGCGCAATTACGGAGGCTTGGATCTGTAAAGTCTTCTAAGCTGGCAAAGCAATCCATACATGGTTGGAACCGGAATTTAAACCTTCGAAAACACGTATGTTAACATTAGGATATGTCTCTATTTTAAAGACAAAAGATATCAGAAACCGAGACCAACCTCGCATTAAAACCATCCTTTTATCGTTTTAACCTGGATTGCGGTGGAGCGATCTCTTCAAGTATGCAGAATAATTTTTAGATCCCGATCTTCCGATAAAAATGGTATATAAAACATGACTACTGGTCAACAAATGGCGGAGATATAGGACGACGTAATTTTTAACATTAGAACAAATCCATATTCTGCATATATGCACAATTACGGAGGCTTGAATCTGTAGTCTTTGTTGCTGGCCAAGCAATCTATACAAGGTTGGAACCGGAATTTAAACCTTCGAAAACACGTTTGTTAACATTAGGATATGTCTCTATTTTTAAGAAAAAAGATATCAGATCCCAAACCAACCTCGCATAAAAGCCATATTTTTATCGTTTTAACCTGGATTCTTTTTGTGCGATCTCTTCAAGCATGCAGAATAATTTTTATATCTCGTTCTTGCGATTAAAATGGTATATAAAACATGACTACTGTTCATAAAATGGCGGAGATATAGAACGACGTAATTTAACAAAAGAACAAATCCATATTCTGCATATATGCGCATTACGGAGGCTTGGATCTGTAAAGTCTTCTAAGCTGGCCAAGCAATCCATACATGGTTGGAACCGGAATTTAAACCTTCGAAAACACGTTTGTTAACATTAGGATATGTCTCTATTTTAAAGACAAAAGATATCAGAAACCGAGACCAACCTCGCATTCAAACCATCCTTTTATCATTTTAACCTGGATTGCGGTGGTGCGATCTCTTCAAGTATGCTGAATAATTTTTACATCATGATCTTGCAATTAAAATGGTATATAAAACATCACTACTGGTCAACAAATGGCGGAGATATAGGACGACGTAATTTTTAACAATAGAACAAATCCATGTTCTGCATATATGCGCAATTACGGAGGCTTGGATCTGTAAAGTCTTCTAAGCTGGCCAAGCAATCCATACATGGTTGGAACCGGAATTTAAACCTTCTAAAACACGTTTGTTAACATTAGGATATGTCTCTATTTTAAAGACAAAAGATATAAGAAACCGAGACCAACCTCGCATTCAAACCATCCTTTTATCATTTTAACCTGGATTGCGGTGGTGCGATCTCTTCAAGTATGCTGAATAATTTTTACATCATGATCTTGCAATTAAAATGGTATATAAAACATCACTACTGGTCAACAAATGGCGGAGATACAGGACGACGTAATTTTTAATTATAGAAAAAATCCATGTTCTGCATATATGCGCAATTACGGAGGCACGGATCTATAGAGTCTTTTAAGCTGGCCAAGCAATCTATACATGGTTGGAACCGGAATTTAAACCTTCGCAAACATGTATGTTTATCTTTACGCTATGTCTCTATTTTACACAAAATAAATATCATAAACCGAGACCAACCTTGGATGCCAGCCCTAATTTTTTCGCTTTAACCTATATTACTTTGGTGCGATCTCTTCTGACCTGCAGAACAATATTAAGATCTCGTTATTGCGAGTCGAACGGTATATAAAACATAATAACTGCTCATTAAATGGCGGAAATATAGGTCGACGTAAGGTTGACCCATGGAATCTAATCGTCTAAAATACCATAAGTGGTACTTCTTAGCGGCTCGTGCTCAAGACTATAAAAGGCCGTGCACAGCGTTTCTGCGTCATTCTGTAGGCGATCGTCAAAGAGACAGCTAAGAAAAAAAAGTGTTTGGAATTAATAAGTTTTGTGCATATTAATGAGGATTACAACGGACTACGAAGTGGTGAGTCAATCTTTGTTTTTAACTGAACCAATTGGGATTCGAACATTAATAATAATAATAATAATAATAATAATATATTATTTCATATAAATATTTTATTTAAATTTATATATAGTTATATAAATTTATATAAATTTACAATTATATATAGTTATAATAATGAGGTGCCGTTGTAGACCTACAGTTCTGACGACACAGCTATTCTTCATCATGGTATTATATAAATAAATTTAAATAGAAGTGATATATATATCTATATAAATAAATTTATTTATTTATTTATTTATTTGCCCATCTGCACAAAACGTTGCGTATATTGCAGTACAAAATAAAAAAAAGGAAAAACTTCCTTTTTGACATCAGTTTTGTTTCTAGGTTAAATTTATGCTAGAAAACTCACGAAACGTTCTGCACCAGCATGAGTTAACATATATCAATTAATAGTAATTTAAATAGAACATGATCAAAAGGTCAGTACCAGGATATCTTAACATAGCATCATCATTTTTTGTTTTAGTGGTCGTATATGTATCAGTTGTTCTGATATAGGTAGTAGTATTAGTAGTGATGGTGGTGGTGGTAGTAGTTGTTGTTGTTGTCTATGCTGCTGTTGTTGCTGCTGCTGTCGTTTTTTATAACAGTAATAAGTGGTAGGCGCAACAGTAGCATTAGAACACCAAAGCGCAACAGCAGTAGTAGTAGTCGTTGCTGTTGTTCTTGCTGCTGATGGTGTGGAAGTTGTTTTGATAGTAGTACAAGTAGAAGAAGAAGAAACAGAACTTGTAGTAGTAGTATTAGTAGTTGTAGTAGTAGTAATAGTACTTGTAGTTTCAATTGTTATATCCCCGCAAACTTTGGGGGTATATAGCAATCATCATCCGGTTGGTTCATTGTTTCGTTGTTTGGTTTGGTGGTTGGTTGGTCTGTGGCACTTACTACGTCAACAGTTTTGTTTTCGTCACTCATACCTAAATAGAGATGGAAACTTGTTTAATTTTGCGCGATGGGTAGAATATTGAATCGTCAACTAGTTTCATCGAGATTTCGGGCACAATCGCCGATATTCACCAGTAACCGCTCGGGTTGTCATTTTCGTTAATGATTTTGCGTATTTTTTATTTGGTCTTTTTATAAACCAGGAATATTGCTCATCACAATAATTCATGATAAAACTTGTCATGGATAAAGTGTAAATATGCACCACTTCATTAAACCAGCAACTAGACGGTGTAAACAACACAATGAACTACATTAGATATTTATAATGTATATTTTGCTTACTAACATCATGTTTTTCGAGATTTTGTTATGATTTTGTATATCTGTTTTAATGACTGTAGATTTCTTTAAATTCGCGGCGTCCACATTTCTCCGAATTTTGCAAAAAAATCGTCTTTTTTTAAATTCGCGAATTGTTAAATTCGCGTTGCGGAGTTGCCGCGAAATTAAAACGCTGCCGTACGTGTCGTTTATTTCGCGTCTTAGTTTCTGGTGCAAAGATTTACGCTGAATAAAAGTAGTTACATTGATACCGATATAGTTTACCGTGATATAAACCATATGTTTTGGGACGAGATTTACTTTGCGTAAATACATTTTATAAATAAATATGTCAAAAAATAATTTATGTGCCGAACTACCTTATAGTCATAGTCTATTATAGACTATAGCACTCTCAGTAAAGCATGTACCCTCTCAGGTTGTTTTTAGCTGAACATGCGTCTTTGACCTAATTTTGTAAACAAAGGCGAGAAACAATTCTTCATTCGAAGTAAATATGATATGATTTTGTTATCGGAAAAGGTAATTTTCCAGAAATTTATGAATTCGCGAGCTGACTTACTCGCGATTATTAGCGAAAATTAATCTCACGCGAATAAAACCGAATCTTCAGTATTTAATTCAGTAATAAGAGTTTCGTCGGAATTTTGAAAGTTGGAGCAAAGCTGTTTTTCTATTTTCTCTATGTTTTTAAACAAATCTAATTCTAATTTTTAATTTAATTTCTTTTTTGAGCACTATATTTGATGGTTTCTCCTCTTAAAATTACAAAGAAAGTTTCTAAAAATAGCTGATCATTTATATTTAATCGTATCTCTTTATATGAGTTAGTGTGTTTATTTCATTTGGTTGAAGTTCACTGTTTTGAGAAAACTAATGTTTTTAGTGTATTTTTTTCCAAATGTATATATTCAGGATCCCGAAGTAATGAATTGTTTAATTTCTAGTATCCTCTACCTCTTTCTGTTTTCTCAAGATTAATGTGTATAACAATTCCCGAGTGATCAGATCTATAGCCCGGAACGATTTTTGAATTTGTAATAAAAGGTACGCAATTAGTACTAACAAGAAAAAAATCTAGTCTGGATTGTTTATGCACTGGATTACATCTTTTCCAAGTATATTCCCTTTCATGTGTATGAAAATTCCACCAAATGTCAACTAGTTCTTCTTTATTAAATAAATTTAAAATTACACGACGAATTGTCGCTTACAAGCTCTTCTTGCAACCCGGTCGATGCAAATAGTGATCTGAATTTTTTAATTGTACTGTAGCTTGTTATTGATTTCATTGCATATGTATGATTCTCTAATATGTTTTTCATACTGAAATGGTACGATACGTTCACCTAGCACCGGGATTGCTTCGCCTGAATATGCTTTGAGTTGCACTTTTGTTGCTTTCAATGGAAATCTGTCTTTCAGTTTGCTTTTGTACGCCTCTTCATTTTTGATAGTAACATAACTTTCACTATCTAAATCAAAATTCAACAGTGTGTCACCTATTACCGTTCCTATTGAAAAAGTAAGGCGACTTTAAGGGGTAGAACATAGTATCTAAAGTATAGTATCGAATTGTTTAAACTTGATATTTGCAGCGGAATTGCCAGGGTCGACCAACCCCGATGGCTCCGCACAGAAGTTCTTACTCTTCAATGCACGTCGAGCAAGGCGTCTTTCTGACCTTTCCACTTTTTTCAACGAATGCAGAAGCTTGTATACATGAGGTGCAATATCGGCCGTGCAGACCTGGATTGGTCCGCACTTTCCTAAATCGTCTCAAAAAAAGATGGTCAATAATCAAAATTTCTATTTTTCGCTTCATCTTCGGATCCCACCTCTTCTAAATTTTAAACATTTTTAAAATACAATAACTTCAGGATAATTCCCTGACTTGACCGACCGGGATGGATCCGCACTTTCCGCACTGTTTCTAAAGTTTGTTATACATATATTTCTAACTATTCAAACAAGTGCTTATTATAAGGAATATTTTCAACACAATGACCCTTTTTTGACGTCTGTCACACTGCATGAAAAGTTAAGTTTAAGTCCATATTAAACGCAACTTAAATGCATCTTTTTTCAGAGTTTAATCGCATTTCATTACGTTTAATTTAGACTTTTATTTGAAATTTAATTCAAATTTACAACAACTTATTCTTCCAAATTTAAGTCAAATTTAATTACAACATAATTTTTATTTAAATTTCATACATAATTAAACGTAAACTTGACTTTTTTTAGAAATATACGGTAACTTATATGTAAATTAAATAAAATTAAACGTCAAGTAAAATGAGAAATGACATATACTTAAATTCTAAATTTACTGCAAACTAAACCTAACTTTTTAATAGAAAAACACGGTCACTTATATGTTTATTGAATTTATGTACACTTCATATATAAATGTGCTATCATTAACAATTCCAGCCTTATATTAGATCAAACGGAACATGTATGAGATCATATTTGCTTGCTACATAAAACAAAATGATTATGTTTAAATGACTTTATTTTATTTAACAAAAGTAATGAATAGTTAATATTGTATTTAGTCGCCCAAAACACTAGGCTAAGCTCTGTATTCTTGCTCAAGTGGTACTCTCAGTTAAACAAGTCAATAAAATGCCCACTCATTATCGTTCTTAATGTCTTCTTGCAAAGGCCTTGACCATACTAATTCCCCTCGCACTCTTTTCAGCTCTATCCGTTTTGCCTTCTTTAATTTGCTTTCATCACACTTTTTGTCCAAGTCGGAAAAAATAGCGTTGAGTTCTTTGCTCCGCCATTGCAACACCTTAACAGATAAATGGCTTTAATTCTCGCTCTGAACCTCCTATTCAGATGACATCATTTCCAGGACTAAGACATCCTTCACTGTACGATTTTTTTCTCCTCACCCCAAGACGTTTTTTTCTCCGCTTCCTAAGACTTTTTCATTTCAAGGGCACTGTTACTGTTGTCCAGCTTCTGTAAACAATATGTAAATATTCAGTAATTTTTAAGTGAGAGCTGATATTTGAATTTGTAATTGAGCATAAGTAAATACTCATCAAAAAGACTTCTTATGAGAAACTAGTTTAAAAAGGGGAAGACTTCTCTGCTTTTTTTTAATGTTGATACATAACTGACGCATCACTTCTGTGCATCCGTTAATTTAGTCGTATGTTAGTTTTTTTACAACGATTTAGTGCCATACTTTACCATTTTCTTCCTCCCGTACATGAACATATTTGTTTGTGAAGATTATCCTCGACAGTGGATACTCGTCTCTGTTTATCTCTCAGTGACATGAGAATCTTGATACCCTCTGAAATACATAAATAAAACCATGGGCGACTTATTTCAATAAAATAGAAACCATTTTCATTTAATAATGATTTTATAAACACAACATACGTGTTATACATTTGTTGATTAATAAATTTACAAAACAAAACATGACCAATATAATATTTTTCTAAATAATTTTCCTCTAATTTCCATCTTTGTTTCGAAGCAGTGTTTTTAGTAAAGGAATCTTTCTATTTTTTAGTCACTTTTTAGAAGAAACAACATCGAATTGTATAAACAAAGCAGACATGATGCAATCTCACAGGTTATAGTTGAATCAGCAATTGTACGTCTGATATTATCTTAATGAGGAGATAATAGAAACATTCCATAGCAAATTATGAATGAAGATCTTGTCTGTATGTTGTATACTGTTTTAGTTGCAGTAACTAACTGAAAGCGAATCAAAGAACACAATTGAAAGACAGAGGAATAAGTGCAAAGAAAGAAATTTCCAGCAGGTTAAGGAAGCCTAAAAGGAAAAACATGCAAATAGCAGACAGCTAAAATACATTATGCCGTCTGCTGTTATAAAATGACTCACTCTATCTATGCTATTTACAACAGTTCAAGGCAACTGACATTAGCTTGTATTGTTAAACCGCACCCACAATTAACTCGCTTCAAGATTAATCCTAATCAGCAATAATTAAACGATTCTTAGCAGAATCATGCAATTTACTTCGTCTAGATAATTATTAGGATACTCACCGACAGAACAGTATAAG